>CM051386.1:26356963-26372079 GCA_028015245.1 Cardamine occulta | reverse complement strand
ATGTGAATATGAAGAACCAAAACATTCATTTCCAAGGATTAAACCATTTTCAAGTCGAGAATCCCAAAAACGGAGTTATGACCCTTCAAGATAGAAATGATAGTGAATAGAAGTGTTAAAGTCTTAAAGTAGTTGCAGTATGCTACCAAGGTGGAGAAGCAAGTCAAAGTAAGAAACAAGCATTATGGCTTATCCCACAGTTCTGTTAGTTATTAGAATCTCATAGGAGTTTCTAATGGTGAACTTGGGAGTTGTAGCAAGAAGACACATATGGAGGCTGAAACAACCCCCGTTATGTGAATATGAAGAATCAAAGCTTTCATTTCCAAGGATTTGACCATTTTCAAGCTGAGAATCCCAAAAACGGAGTGATGACCCTTCAAGATAGAAATGATTGTGAATCAAAGTGTTAAAGTCTTAAAGTAGTTGCAGTATGCTACCAAGGTGGAGAAGCAACTCAAAGTAAGAAACAAGCATTATAGCTTATTCCACAGTTCTGTTAGTTATTAGAATCTCATAGGAGTTTCTAATGGTGAACTTGGGAGTTGTAGCAAGAAGACACATATGGAGGCTGAAACAACATCCATCGATGTGAATATGAAGAACCAAAGTTTTCATTTCCAAGGATTTGACCATTTTCAAGCTGAAAATCCCAGAAACGGAGTTATGACCCTTTAAGATTGAAATGATAGTGAATAGAAGTGTTGAAGTCTTAAAGTAGTTGCAGTATGCTACCAAGGTGGAGAAGCAAGTCAAAGTAAGAAACAAGCATTAAAGCTTATCCCACAGTTCTGTTAGTTATTTGAATCTCATAAGAGTTTCTAATGGTGAATTTGGTAGTTGTAGCAAGAAGACACATTTGGAGGCTGAAAAAACATCCATTGATGTGAATATGAAAAACCAAAGCATTCATTTCCAAGGATTTAACCATTTTCAAGCTGAGAATCCCAAAAACGGAGTTATGACCCTTCAATATATAAATGATAATAAATAGAACTGTTAAAGTCTTAAAGTAGTTGCAGTATGCTACCAAGGTGGAGAATCAAGTCAAAGTAAGAAACAAGCATTATAGCTTATCCCACAGTTCTGTTAGTTATTAGAATCTCATAGGACTTTCTAATGGTGAACTTGGGAGTTGTAGCAAGAAGACACATATGGAGGCTGAAACAACATCCATTGATGTGAATATGAAGAATCAAAGCTTTCATTTCCAAGGATTTGACCATTTTCAAGCTCAGAATCCAAAAAATGGAGTTATGACCCTTCAAGATAGAAATGATTGTGAATCGAAGTGTTGAAGTCTTAAATTAGATGCAGTATGCTACCAAGGTGGAGAAGCAAGTCAAAGTAAGAAAAAAGCATTATAGCTTATCCCACAGTTCTGTTAGTTATTTGAATCTCATTAGAGTTTCTAATGGTGAATTTGGGAGTTGTGGCAACAAGACACATATGGAGGCTGAAACAACCCCTGTTGATGTGAATATGAAGAATTAAAGCTTTCATTTCCAAGGATTTGACCATTTTCAAGCTGAGAATCCCAAAAACGGAGTTATAACCCTTTAAGATAGAAATGATAGTGAATAGAAGTGTTGAAGTCTTAAAGTAGTTGGAGTATGCTACCAAGGTAGAGAAGCAAGTCAAAGTAAGAAACAAGCATTATAGCTTATCCCACAGTTCTGTTAGTTTTTTGAATCTTATAGGAGTTTCTAATGGTGAATTTGGGATTAAAAGAAAGAAGACACATATGTAGGCTGAAACAACATCCATTGACGTGAATATGAAGAACCAAAACTTTTATTTCCAAGGATTTGACCATTTTCAAGCTGAGAATCCCAAAAATGGAGTTATGACCCTTCAAGATAGGAAATGATAGTGAATAGAAGTGTTAAAGTCTTAAAGTAGTTGCAGTATGCTACTAAGGTGGAGAAGCAAGTCCAAGTAAGAAAAAAGCATTATAGCTTATCCCATAGTTCAGTTAGTTATTAGAATCTCATAGGAGTTTCTAATGGTGAATTTGGGAGTTGTAGAAAGAAGACACATTTGGAGGCTTAAAAAACATCCATTGATGTGAATATGAAAAACCAAAGCTTTCATTTCCAAGGATTTAACCATTTTCAAGCTGAGAATCCCAAAAACGTAGTTATGACCCTTCAAGATAGGAAATGATAGTGAATAGAAGTGTTAAAGTCTTAAAGTAGTTGCAGTATGCTACCAAGGTGGAGAAGCAAGTCTAAGTAAGAAAAAAGCAGTATAGCTTATCCCACAGTTCTGTTAGTTATTTGAATCTCATTAGAGTTTCTAATGGTGAATTTGGGAGTTGTGGCAACAAGACACATATGGAGGCTGAAACAACCCCTGTTGATGTGAATATGAACAATCAAAACTTTCATTTCCAAGGATTTGACCATTTTCAAGCTGAGAATCCCAAAAATGGAGTTATGTCCCTTTAAGATAGAAATGATAGTCAATAGAAGTGTTGAAGTCTTAAAGTAGTTGTAGTATGCTACCAAGGTGGAGAAGCAAGTCAAAGTAAGAAACAAGCAATATAGCTTATCCCACAGTTCTTTTAGTTATTAGACTCTCATAGGAATTTCTATTGGTGAATTTGGGAGTTGTAGCAAGAAGACACATATGGAGGCTGAAACAACCCCTGTTGATGTGAATATGAAGAATTAAAGCTTTCATTTCCAAGGATTTGCCCATTTTCAAGCCGAGTATCCCAAAAACGGAGTTATGACCCTTCAAGATACAAATGATAAAGAATAGAAGTGTTGAAGTCTTAAAGTAGTTGCAGTATGCTACCAAGGTGGAGAAGCAAGTTAAAGTAAGAAACAAGCATTATAGCTTATCCCACAGTTCTGTTATTTATTTGAATCTCATAGGAGTTTCTAATGGTGAACTTGGGAGTTGTAGAAAGAAGACACATATGGAGGCTGAAACAACATCCATTGATGTGAATATGAAGAACCAAAGTTTTCATTTCCAAGGATTTGACCATTTTCAAGCTCAGAATCCCAAAAACGGAGTTATGACTCTTCCAGATAGAAATGATAGTGAATAGAAGTGTTAAAGTCTTAAAGTAGTTGCAAAATGCTACCAAGGTGGAGAAGCAAGTCAAAGCAAGAAACAAGCATTATAGCTTATCCCACAGTTCTGTTAGTTATTTGAATCTCTATAGAGTTTCTAATGGTGAATTTGGGAGTTGTGGCAACAAGACACATATGGAGATTGAAACAACCCCTGTTGATGTGAATATGAAAAATTAAAGCTTTCATTTCCAAGGATTTGACCATTTTCAAGCTGAGAATCCCAAAAAAGGATTTTGACCCTTTAAGATAGAAATGATAGTGAATAGAAGTGTTGAAGTCTTAAAGTAGTTGCAGTATGCTACCAAGGTGGAGAAGCAAGTCAAAGTAAGAAACAAGCATTAAAGCTTATCCCACAGTTCTGTTAGTTATTTGAATCTCATAAGAGTTTCTAATGGTGAATTTGGTAGTTGTAGCAAGAAGACACATTTGGAGGCTGAAAAAACATCCATTGATGTGAATATGAAAAACCAAAGCATTCATTTCCAAGGATTTAACCATTTTCAAGTTGAGAATCCCAAAAACGGAGTTATGACCCTTCAATATATAAATGATAATAAATAGAACTGTTAAAGTCTTAAAGTAGTTGCAGTATGCTACCAAGGTGGAGAATCAAGTCAAAGTAAGAAACAAGCATTATAGCTTATCCCACAGTTCTGTTAGTTATTAGAATCTCATAAGAGTTTCTAATGGTGAACTTGGGAGTTGTAGCAAGAAGACACATATGGAGGCTGAAACAACATCCATTGATGTGAATATGAAGAACCAAAGTTTTCATTTCCAAGGATTTGACCATTTTCAAGCTGAGAATCCCAAAAACGGAGTTATGACCCTTCAAGATAGAAATGATAGTGAATAGAAGTGTTGAAGTTTTAAAGTAGTAGCAATATGCTACCAAGGTGGAAAAGCAAGTCAAAGTAAGAAACAAGCATTATAGCTTATCCCACAGTTCTGTTATTTATTTGAATCTCATAAGAGTTTCTAATGGTGAACTTGGGAGTTGTAGCAAGAAGACACATATGGAGGCTGAAACAACATCCATTGATGTGAATATGAAGAACTAAAGTTTTCATTTCCAAGGATTTTACCATTTTCAAGCTGAGAATCCCAAAAACGGAGTTATGACCCTTCAAGATAGAAATGATAGTGAATAGAAGTGTTGAAGTTTTAAAGTAGTAGCAATATGCTACCAAGGTGGAAAAGCAAGTCAAAGTAAGAAACAAGCATTATAGCTTATCCCACATTTCTGTTATTTATTTGAATCTCATAAGAGTTTCTAATGGTGAACTTGGGAGTTGTAGCAAGAAGACACATATGGAGGCTGAAACAACATCCATTGATGTGAATATGAAGAACTAAAGTTTTCATTTCCAAGGATTTTACCATTTTCAAGCTCAGAATCCCAAAAACGGAGTTATGACCCTTCCAGATAGAAATGATAGTGAATAGAAGTGTTAAAGTCTTAAAGTAGTTGCAGTATGCAACCAAGGTGGAGAAGCAAGTCAAAGTAAGAAACAAGCATTATAGCTTATTCCACAGTTCTGTTAGTTATTAGAATCTCATTAGAGTTTCTAATGGTGATTTTGGGAGTTGTGGCAACAAGACACATATGGAGGCTGAAACAACCCTGGTTGATGTGAATATGAAGAACCAAAACATTCATTTCCAAGGATTAAACCATTTTCAAGCTGAGAATCCCAAAAACGGAGTTATGACCCTTCAAGATAGAAATGATAGTGAATAGAAGTGTTAAAGTCTTAAAGTAGTTGCAGTATGCTACCAAGGTGGAGAAGCAAGTCAAAGTAAGAAACAAGCATTATGGCTTATCCCACAGTTCTGTTAGTTATTAGAATCTCATAGGAGTTTCTAATGGTGAACTTGGGAGTTGTAGCAAGAAGACACATATGGAGGCTGAAACAACATCCATTGATGTGAATATGAAGAACTAAAGTTTTCATTTCCAAGGATTTGACCATTTTCAAGCTCAGAATCCCAAAAAAGGAGTTATGACACTTCCAGATAGAAATGATAGTGAATAGAAGTGTTAAAGTCTTAAAGTAGTTGCAGTATGCAACCAAGGTGGAGAAGCAAGTCAAAGTAAGAAACAAGCATTATAGCTTATCCCACAGTTCTGTTAGTTATTAGAATCTCATAGGAGTTTTCTAATGGTGAACTTGGGAGTTGTAGCAAGAAGACACATATGGAGGCTGAAACAACATCCATTGATGTGAATATGAAGAACCAAAGTTTTCATTTCCAAGGATTTGACCATTTTCAAGCTCAGAATCCCAAAAACGGAGTGATGACCCTTCCAGATAGAAATGATAGTGAATAGAAGTATTAAAGTCTTAAAGTAGTTGCAGTATGCTACCAAGGTGGAGAAGCAAGTCAAAGTAAGAAAAAAACATTATAGCTTATCCCACAGTTCTGTTAGTTATTTGAATCTCATTAGAGTTTCTAATGGTGATTTTGGGAGTTGTGGCAACAAGACACATATGGAGGCTGAAACAACCCCTGTTGATGTGAATATGAAAAACCAAAGCATTCATTTCCAAGGATTTAACCATTTTCAAGCTGAGAATCCCAAAAACGGAGTTATGACCCTTCAATATATAAATGATAATAAATAGAACTGTTAAAGTCTTAAAGTAGTTGCAGTATGCTACCAAGGTGGAGAATCAAGTCAAAGTAAGAAACAAGCATTATAGCTTATCCCACAGTTCTGTTAGTTATTAGAATCTCATAGGACTTTCTAATGGTGAACTTGGGAGTTGTAGCAAGAAGACACATATGGAGGCTGAAACAACATCCATTGATGTGAATATGAAGAACCAAAGTTTTCATTTCCAAGGATTTGACCATTTTCAAGCTGAGAATCCCAAAAACGGAGTTATGACCCTTCAAGATAGAAATGATAGTGAATAGAAGTGTTGAAGTTTTAAAGTAGTAGCAATATGCTACCAAGGTGGAAAAGCAAGTCAAAGTAAGAAACAAGCATTATAGCTTATCCCACAGTTCTGTTATTTATTTGAATCTCATAAGAGTTTCTAATGGTGAACTTGGGAGTTGTAGCAAGAAGACACATATGGAGGCTGAAACAACATCCATTGATGTGAATATGAAGAACTAAAGTTTTCATTTCCAAGGATTTGACCATTTTCAAGCTCAGAATCCCAAAAACGGAGTTATGACCCTTCCAGATAGAAATGATAGTGAATAGAAGTGTTAAAGTCTTAAAGTAGTTGCAGTATGCAACCAAGGTGGAGAAGCAAGTCAAAGTAAGAAACAAGCATTATAGCTTATCCCACAGTTCTGTTAGTTATTAGAATCTCATAGGAGTTTTCTAATGGTGAACTTGGGAGTTGTAGCAAGAAGACACATATGGAGGCTGAAACAACATCCATTGATGTGAATATGAAGAACCAAAGTTTTCATTTCCAAGGATTTGACCATTTTCAAGCTCAGAATCCCAAAAACGGAGTGATGACCCTTCTAGATAGAAATGATAGTGAATAGAAGTATTAAAGTCTTAAAGTAGTTGCAGTATGCTACCAAGGTGGAGAAGCAAGTCAAAGTAAGAAAAAAACATTATAGCTTATCCCACAGTTCTGTTAGTTATTTGAATCTCATTAGAGTTTCTAATGGTGATTTTGGGAGTTGTGGCAACAAGACACATATGGAGGCTGAAACAACCCCTGTTGATGTGAATATGAAGAACCAAAACATTCATTTCCAAGGATTAAACCATTTTCAAGCTGAGAATCCCAAAAACGGAGTTATGACCCTTCAAGATAGAAATGATAGTGAATAGAAGTGTTAAAGTCTTAAAGTAGTTGCAGTATGCTACCAAGGTGGAGAAGCAAGTCAAAGTAAGAAACAAGCATTATGGCTTATCCCACAGTTCTGTTAGTTATTAGAATCTCATAGGAGTTTCTAATGGTGAACTTGGGAGTTGTAGCAAGAAGACACATATGGAGGCTGAAACAACCCCCGTTATGTGAATATGAAGAATCAAAGCTTTCATTTCCAAGGATTTGACCATTTTCAAGCTGAGAATCCCAAAAACGGAGTTATGACCCTTCAAGATAGAAATGATTGTGAATCAAAGTGTTGAAGTCTTAAAGTAGTTGCAGTATGCTACCAAGGTGGAGAAGCAACTCAAAGTAAGAAACAAGCATTATAGCTTATTCCACAGTTCTGTTAGTTATTATAATCTCATAGGAGTTTCTAATGGTGAACTTGGGAGTTGTAGCAAGAAGACACATATGGAGGCTGAAACAACATCCATCGATGTGAATATGAAGAACCAAAGTTTTTATTTCCAAGGATTAGACCATTTTCAAGATGAGAATCCCAAAAACGGAGTTATGACCCTTTAGGATTGAAATGATAGTGAATAGAAGTGTTGAAGTCTTAATGTAGTTGCAATATGCTACCTAGGTGGAGAAGCAAGTCAAAGTAAGAAAAAAACATTTTAGCTTATCCCATAGTTCTTTTAGTTATTAGAATCTCATAGGAGTTTCTAATGGTGAACTTGGTAGTTGTAGCAAGAAGACACATTTGGAGGCTGAAAAAACATCCATTGATGTGAATATGAAAAACCAAAGCTTTCATTTACAAGGATTTAACCATTTTCAAGCAGAGAATCCTAAAAACGGAGTTATGACCCTTCCAGATAATAATGATAGTGAACAGAAGTGTTAAAGTCTTAAAGTAGTTGCAGTATGCTACCAAGGTGGAGAAGCAAGTCAAAGTAAGAAACAAGCATTATAGCTTATCCCACAGTTCTGTTAGTTATTAGAATCTCATAGGAGTTTTCTAATGGTGAACTTGGGAGTTGTAGCAAGAAGACACATATGGAGGCTGAAACAACATACATTGATGTGAATATGAAGAATCATAGCTTTCATATCCAAGGATTTGACCATTTTCAAGCTGAGAATTCCAAGAACAGAGTTATGACCCTTCAAGATTGAAATGATAGTGAATAGAAGTGTTGAAGTCTTAAAGTAGTTGCAGCATGCTACCTAGGTGGAGAAGCAAGTCAAAGTAAGAAAAAAGCATTATAGCTTATCCCACAGTTCTGTTAGTTATTTGAATCTCATAGGAGTTTCTAATGGTGAATTTGGGAGTTGTAGTAAGAACACACATATGGAGGCTGAAACAACATCCATCGATGTGAAAATGAAGAACCAAAGTTTTCATTTCCAAGGATTTGACCATTTTCAAGCTCAGAATCCAAAAAATGGAGTTATGACCCTTCAAGATAGAAATGATTGTGAATCGAAGTGTTGAAGTCTTAAATTAGATGCAGTATGCTACCAAGGTGGAGAAGCAAGTCAAAGTAAGAAAAAAGCATTATAGCTTATCCCACAGTTCTGTTAGTTATTTGAATCTCATTAGAGTTTCTAATGGTGAATTTGGGAGTTGTGGCAACAAGACACATATGGAGGCTGAAACAACCCCTGTTGATGTGAATATGAAGAATTAAAGCTTTCATTTCCAAGGATTTGACCATTTTCAAGCTGAGAATACCAAAAACGGAGTTATGACCCTTTAAGATAGAAATGATAGTGAATAGAAGTGTTGAAGTCTTAAAGTAGTTGGAGTATGCTACCAAGGTAGAGAAGCAAGTCAAAGTAAGAAACAAGCATTATAGCTTATCCCACAGTTCTGTTAGTTATTTCAATCTCATAAGAGTTTCGAATGGTGAATTTGGTAGTGCTAGCAAGAAGACACATATGTAGGCTGAAACAACATCCATTGACGTGAATATGAAGAACCAAAACTTTTATTTCCAAGGATTTGACCATTTTCAAGCTGAGAATCCCAAAAATGAAGTTATGACCCTTCAAGATAGGAAATGATAGTGAATAGAAGTGTTAAAGTCTTAAAGTAGTTGCAGTATGCTACTAAGGTGGAGAAGCAAGTCCAAGTAAGAAAAAAGCATTATAGCTTATCCCATAGTTCAGTTAGTTATTAGAATCTCATAGGAGTTTCTAATGGTGAATTTGGGAGTTGTAGAAAGAAGACACATTTGGAGGCTTAAAAAACATCCATTGAT
Source organism: Cardamine occulta (assembly GCA_028015245.1). Lineage (NCBI taxonomy): Eukaryota > Viridiplantae > Streptophyta > Magnoliopsida > Brassicales > Brassicaceae > Cardamine > Cardamine occulta. The sequence continues at coordinate 26,362,929 of CM051386.1, read as the reverse complement.
GTGAATATGAAAAACCAAAGCTTTCATTTCCAAGGATTTAACCATTTTCAGGTTGACAATCCCAAAAACGAATTATGACCCTTCAAGATAGAAATGATAGTGAATAGAAGTGTTGAAGTCTTAATGTAGTTGCAACATGCTACCTAGGTGGAGAAGCAAGTCAAAGTAAGAAAAAAGCATTTTAGCTTATCCCACAGTTCTGTTAGTTATTAGAATCTCATAGGAGTTTCTAATGGTCAATTTAGGAGTTGTAGCAAGAAGACACTTATGGAGGCTGAAACAACATCCATTGATGTGAATATAAAGAATCAAAGCTTTAATTTCCAAGGATTTGACCCTTTTCAAGCTGAGAATCCGCAAAACGGAGTTATGACCCTTCAAGATAGAAATGATAGTGAATAGAAGTGTTGAACTCTTAAAGTAGTTGCAATATGCTACCAAGGTGGAAAAGCATGTCAAAGTAAGAAACAAGCATTATAGTTTATCCCACAGTTCTGTTATTTATTTGAATCTCATAGGAGTTTCTAATGGTGAACTTGGGAGTTGTAGCAAGAAGACACATATGGAGGCTGAAACAACATCCATTGATGTGAATATGAAGAACCAAAGTTTTCATTTCCAAGGATTTGACCATTTTCAAGCTGAGAATCCCAAAAACGGAGTTATGACCCTTTAAGATAGAAATAATAGTCAATAGAAGTGTTGAAGTCTTAATGTAGTTGCAGTATGCTACCAAGGTGGAGAAGCAAGTCAAAGTAAAAAACAAGCATTATAGCTTATCCCACAGTTCTGTTATTTATTTGAATCTCATAAGAGTTTCTAACGGTGAATTTGGTAGTTCTAGCAAGAAGACACATATGGAGGCTGAAAAACCATCCATTGATGTGAATCTGAAGAACCAAAGCTTTCATTTCCAAAGATTTGACCATTTTCAAGCTGAAAATCCCAAAAATGGAGTTATGACCCTTCAAGATAGGAAATGATAGTGAATAGAAGTGTTAAAGTCTTAAAGTAGTTGCAATATGCTACCAAGGTGGAGAAGCAAGTCAAAGTAAGAAAAAAGCATTATAGCTTATCCAAAAGTTCTGTTAGTTATTTGAATCACATTAGAATTTCTAATGGTGAATTTGGGAGTTGTGGCAACAAGACACATATGGAGGCTGAAACAACTCCTGTTGATGTGAATATGAAGAATCAAAGCTTTCATTTCCAAGAATTTGACAATTTTCAAGCTGAGAATCCCAATAACCCTATAAGATAGAAATGATAGTGAATATAAGTGTTGAAGTCTTAAAGTAGTTGCAGTTTGCTACCAAGGTGGAGAAGCAAGTCAAAGTAAGAAACAAGCATTATAGCTTATCCCACAGTTCTGTTAGTTATTTGAATCTCATAAGAGTTTCTAATGGTGAATTTGGTAGTTGTAGCAAGAAGACACATATGGAGGCTGAAACAACATCCATTGATGTGAATATGAAGAACCAAAGCTTTCATTTCCAAGGATTTGACCATTTTCAAGCTGAGAATCCCAAAACCAGAGTTATGACCCTTTAAGATAAAAATGATAGTGAATAGAACTGTTAAAGTCTTAAAGTAGTTGCAGTATGCTACCAAGGTGGAGAAGCAAGTCAAAGTAAGAAACAAGCATTATAGCTTATCCCATTAGTTATTAGAATCTCATAGGAGTTTTCTAATGGTGAACTTGGGAGTTGTAGCAAAAAGACACATATGGAGGCTGAAACAACATCCATTGATGTGAATATGAAGAATCAAAGCTTTCATTTCCAAGGATTTGACCTTTTTCAAGCTGAGAATCCCAAAAACCGAGTTATGACCCTTCAAGATAGAAATGATAGTGAATAGAAGTGTTGAAGTGTTAAAGTAGTTACAATATGCTACCAAGGTGGAAAAGCAAGTCAAAGTAAGAAACAAGCATTATAGCTTATCCCACAGTTCTGTTATTTATTTGAATCTGATAGGAGTTTCTAATGGTGAACTTGGGAGTTGTAGCAAGTCACATATGGAGGCTGAAACAACATCAATTGATGTGAATATGAAGAACCAAAGTTTTCATTTCCAAAGATTTAACCATTTTCAAGCTCAGAATCCCAAAAATGGAGTTATGACCCTTCAAGTTAGAAATGATTGTGAATAGAAGTGTTGAAGTCTTAAAGTAGTTGCATTATGCTACCAAGGTCGAGAAGCAAGTCAAAGTAAGAAAAAAGCATTATAGCTTATCCCACAGTTCTGTTAGTTATTTGAATCTCATTAGAGTTTCTAATGGTGAATTTAGGAGTTGTGGCAACAAGATACATATGGTGGCCGAAACAACCCATGTTGATGTGAATATGAAGAATCAAAGCTTTCATTTCCAAGGATTTAACCATTTTCAAGCTGAGAATCCCAAAAACGGAGTTATGACCCTTTAAGATAGAAATAATAGTGAATAGAAGTGTCGAAGTCTTAAAGTAGTTGCTGTATGCTACCAAGGTGGAGAAGCAAGTCAAAGTAAGAAAAACAAGCATTATAGCTTATCCCACAGTTCTGTTAGTTATTAGAATCTCATAAGAGTTTCTAATGGTGAATTTGGTAGTTGTAGCAAGAAGACACATATGGAGGCTGTACAATATCCATTGATGTGAATATGAAGAACCAAAGCATTCACTTCCAAGGATTGGACCATTTTCAAGCTGAGAATCCCAAAAACAGAGTTATGACCCTTCAAGATAGGAAATGTTAGTGAATAGAAGTGTTAAAGTCTTAAAGTAGTTGCAGTATGCTACCAAGGTGGAGAAGCAAGTCAAAGTAAAAAACAAGCATTATAGCTTATCCCAAAGTTCTGTTAGTTATTTGAATCTCATAAGAGTTTCTAATCGTGAATTTGGGAGTTGTAGCGAGAAGACACATATGGAGGCTGAAACAACATCCATTGATGTGAATATTAAGAACCAAAGCTTTCATTTCCACGGATTTGACCATTTTCAAGCTGAGAATCCCAAAACTAGAGTTATGACCCTTCCAGATAGAAATGATAGTGAATAGAAGTGTTCAAGTCTTAAAGTAGTTGCAATATGCTACCAAGGTGGAGAAGCAAGTAAAAGTAAGAAACAAGCATTATAGCTTATCCCACAGTTCTGTTAGTTATTCGAATCTCAGAAGAGTTTCTAATGGTGAATTTGGGAGTTGTGGCAACAAGACATATATGTAGGATGAAACAACACGTGTTCATGTGGATATGAAGAATCAAAGGTTTTATTTCCAAGGATTTGACCATTTTCAAGCTGAGAATCCCAAAAACGGAGTTATGACCCTTCAAGATAGAAATGATTGTGAATAGAAGTGTTGAAGTCTTAAAGTAGTTGCATTATGCTACCAAGGTGGAGAAGTCAATGTAAGAAAAAAGCATTATAGCTTATCCCACAGTTCTGTTAGTTATTTGAATCTCATTAGAGTTTCTAATGGTGAATTTGGGAGTTGTGGCAACAAGACACATATGGAGGCTGAAACAACCCATGTTGATGTGAATATGAAGAATCAAAGCTTTCATTTCCAAGGATTTGACCATTTTCAAGCTGAGAATCCCAAAAACGGAGTTATGAACCTTTAAGATAGAAATAATAGTGAATAGAAGTGTCGAAGTCTTAAAGTAGTTGCTGTATGCTACCAAGGTGGAGAAGCAAGTCAAAGTAAGAAAAACAAGCATTATAGCTTATCCCACAGTTCTATTAGTTATTCGAATCTCAGAAGAGTTTCTAATGGTGAATTTGGGAGTTGTGGCAACAAGACATATATGGAGGATGAAACAACTCGTGGTCATGTGGATATGAAGAATCAAAGGTTTTATTTCCAAGGATTTGACCATTTTCAAGCTGAGAATCCCAAAAACGGAGTTATGACCCTACAAGATAGAAATGATTGTGAATAGAAGTGTTGAAGTCTTAAAGTAGTTGCATTATGCTACCAAGGTGGAGAAGCAAGTCAATGTAAGAAAAAAGCATTATAGCTTATCCCACAGTTCTGTTAGTTATTTGAATCTCATTAGAGTTTCTAATGGTGAATTTGGGAGTTGTGGCAACAAGACACATATGGAGGCTGAAACAACCCATGTTGATGTGAATATGAAGAATCAAAGCTTTTATTTCCAAGGATTTGACCATTTTCAAGCTGAGAATCCCAAAAACGGAGTTATGACCCTTCAAGATAGAAATGATTGTGAATAGAAGTGTTGAAGTCTTAAAGTAGTTGCATTATGCTACCAAGGTGGAGAAGCAAGTCAAAGTAAGAAAAAAGCATTATAGCTTATCCCACAGTTCTGTTAGTTATTTGAATCTCATTAGAGTTTCTAATGGTGAATTTGGGAGTTGTGGCAACAAGACACATATGGAAGCTGAAACAACCCCTGTTGATGTGAATATGAAGAATCAAAGCTTTCATTTCCAAGGATTTGACCATTTTCAAGCTGAGAATCCCAATAACGGAGTTATGACCCTATAAGATAGAAATGATAGTGAATAGAAGTGTTGAAGTCTTAAAGTAGTTGTAGTTTGCTACCAAGGTGGAGAAGCAAGTCAAAGTAAGAAACAAGCATTATAGCTTCTCCCACAGTTCTGTTAGTTATTTGAATCTCATAAGAGTTTCTAATGGTGAACTTGGTAGTTGTAGCAAGAAGACACATATGGAGGCTGAAACAACATACATTGATGTGAATATGAAGAATCAAAGCTTTCATTTCCAAGGATTTGACCATTTTCAAGCTGAGAATCCCAAAAACGGAGTTATAACCCTTCAAGATAGAAATGATACTGAATAGAAGTGTTGAGGTCTTAAAGTAGTTGCTGTATGCTACCAAGGTGGAGAAGCAACTCAAAGTAAGAAACAAGCATTATAGCTTATCCCACAGTTCTGTTATTTATTTGAATATCATAGGAGTTTCTAATGGTGATCTTAGGAGTTGTAGCAAGAAGACACATATGGAGGCTGAAACAACATCCATTGATGTGAATATGAAGAATCAAAGCTTTCATTTCCAAGGATTTGACCTTTTTCAAGCTGAGAATCCCAAAAACCGAGTTATGACCCTTCAAGATAGAAATGATAGTGAATAGAAGTGTTGAAGTGTTAAAGTAGTTACAATATGCTACCAAGGTGAAAACCAAGTCAAAGTAAGAAACAAGCATTATAGCTTATCCCACAGTTCTGTTATTTATTTGAATCTCATAGGAGTTTCTAATGGTGAACTTGGGAGTTTTAGCAAGTCACATATGGAGGCTGAAACAACATCCATTGATGTGAATATGAAGAACCAAAGTTTTCATTTCCAAAGATTTAACCATTTTCAAGCTCAGAATCCCAAAAATGGAGTTATGACCCTTGAAGTTAGAAATGATTGTGAATAGAAGTGTTGAAGTCTTAAAGTAGTTGCATTATGCTACCAAGGTCGAGAAGCAAGTCAAAGTAAGAAAAAAGCATTATAGCTTATCCCACAGTTCTGTTAGTTATTTGAATCTCATTAGAGTTTCTAATGGTGAATTTAGGAGTTGTGGCAACAAGATACATATGGAGGCTGAAACAACCCATGTTGATGTGAATATGAAGAATCAAAGCTTTCATTTCCAAGGATTTAACCATTTTCAAGCTGAGAATCCCAAAAACGGAGTTATGACCCTTTAAGATAGAAATAATAGTGAATAGAAGTGTCGAAGTCTTAAAGTAGTTGCTGTATGCTACCAAGGAGGAGAAGCAAGTCAAAGTAAGAAAAACAATCATTATAGCTTATCCCACAGTTCTGTTAGTTATTAGAATCTCATAAGAGTTTCTAATGGTGAATTTGGTAGTTGTAGCAAGAAGACACATATGGAGGCTGTACAATATCCATTGATGTGAATATGAAGAACCAAAGCTTTCACTTCCAAGGATTTGACCATTTTTAAGCTGAGAATCCCAAAAACAGAGTTATGACCCTTCAAGAT
>CM051386.1:26297476-26356863 GCA_028015245.1 Cardamine occulta | reverse complement strand
AGAAAGCTATGAAGAGGCCTGTTTGGATGATGTGTGGGTTCAAGCTATGTTGGAAGATAGAATCCATGGTTAAGAATGGTACATGGGGCCAGATTAATGAAGCGAAAGAAGAAACTAATGAAGGCAGTGGGTGGGTTTATACCATCAAGTATACTATACAGGAGAAATAGAGAGATCTAAGCGAGGTTAGTGGCTAAAGGTTACACACAGAAGTATGGAGTGGATTACGCAAGCGTTTGCGCCGATGGCCTGAGCTCCGATCGGAGTTCTTCTCTCTATTCTTCTAATCTGTGTTGGGACTTGTAAGGATGGATGTGAAAAATGCATTTCTTCAAGGAGAGTTAGAAAGAAGTGTATATGGTTCCACCGGAAGGAGTGAATATTGGTGAAAACAAGGTTTGCAAGCTGAAAAAAGCGATCTATGGTCTTAGCGAGTCACACAGGGCTTGGTATCCTGAAGACTTAGTGGATGCCTTCTTGAGAATGGTTTTCGAAGATCTGAGGCAGACCCATTATTCACCACTCGGGGAGAATGGAATCGTTCTTGATGCTAGTGTATGTGGATGATATCATTGTCACGGGGAGATGGCGTTGAGGGGATCAAGAGAACAAAGAGTTTGCTCGAGGCTTCATTTGATATCAAAAGACTTGGGTGAGCTTAAATATTTCTTTGGGATTGAGTATGTAAGTTTGCTGATGGACTCTTCTTATCCCAAAGGAAATACACTCTTGATTTGTTGGAAGAAACAGGGAAGCTGGGGAGTAAAACCAGCTAAGACTCCTATCGAAGCAGGGTACAGAGATATGTTACGGAGGGGCCTCTTGTGGAAGTGAAGCAATATCGAGACTTATTGGGAGGTTGATCTACTTGACTATCACCATCACGATATTTCTTTTTGCGTTGAATCAAGTGAGTCAACACATGTAGACTCCAAGTAAGCATCATTGGGGAATGGTGGATCGTATTCTCGGTTATTTGAAAGACACGAGGGCAAAGGTATTTGGATGGGCTGCGATAACTTCGGTGATATAGTAGGATATTGTGATTCTGATTGGGCGGGAGATAAGACGATGGGAAGTGGACAACCGGTTATTGCACCTTTGTTGGTGGAAACCTTGTTACTGGAGAAGTAAAAGCGGGTGATATCTAGATCGAGTCTGGAGGTTGAGTGTCGAGCAATAAGCAAACCTAGCAGGTGACTGGTTTTGGATAAAGGCTCTCATAGGATCTAGGTATTGAATCTTGAACCTATTACCCTCCATTGTGACAAATCAGGCGATTCATTTGCCTCTAACTTTCAGTGTTCCACGTGAGGACAAAAGCACATAGAGGTTGATTGTCACTATGTTGGGGAGAAAAGTTGAAGGTTGGGACTATCTCCCAACATTTGTTAGAAGCATGGATCGGTTAGTGATGTCTTCACCAAGGCTACATCATCTAGAGTGTGTAGTGATCTTCATGGCAAGATGGGTTTGATGGATCTCCACCAACCGATCTTGAGGGAGTGTTGATCAGGAAGATCAAGAGTGAAGACAAGAGGTTATCAATGAAGCCCAAGAGCTAAAAGGCCAAAATGTATTAGTTGGGCTCGATGAACAGTACCAACGAAATGATTTATTATTTTGTGGTTAAGGTTTTAGTCACATGTTTAATTATTCTTAGCCATATGTTTGGCTTTATGAGTTGAGATATTTTTCTCATTATTGTAAGGAACCAGATCGGATTTTTAGAGGAAAAAATCAAGAGAAGAAAAATTTCTCCATCTTACTTCTTCTTTAAAGCTTTCTTGTTTTAGGAATCTGGATCTGGAAACTACAAAGGTTCTCTTTGTTTTCTACAATCCCACAGTTCTGTTAGTTATTAGAATCTCATAGGAGTTTCTAATGGTGAATTTTAGGAGTTGTAGCAAGAAGGACATATGGAGGATGAAAGCAACATCCATTGATATGAATATGAAGAATCAAAGCTTTCATTTCCAAGGATTTGACCATTTTCAAGCTAAGAATCCTAAAAGCGGAGTTATGACCCTTCAAGATAGAGATGATAGTGAATAGAAGTGTTGAAGTCTTAAAGTAGTTAAAAGTATGCTACCAAGGTGGAGAAAGCAAGTCAAAGTAAGAAAAAGCAATATAAACATCCCACAGTTTTGTTAGTTATTAGAATTCATAGGAGTTTCTAATGGTGAATTTGGGAGTTGTAGCAGGAAGACACATATGGAGGCTGAAACAACATCCTTGATATGAATATGAAGAATCAAAGCTTTAATTTCCAGGATTTGACCATTTTCAAGCTGAGAATCCTAAAAACAGAGTTATGAACCTTCACGATAGAAATAATAGTGAATAGAAGTGTTGAAGTCTTAAAGTAGTTAAAGTATGCTACCAAGGTGGAGAAAGCAAGTCAAAGTAAGAAACAAGCAATATAAAGCTTATCCCATTTCTTATTAGTTATTTGAATCTCATAGCAGTTTCTAACGGTGAATTTGGGAATTGTAGCAACAATACACAGATGGGATGAAACAACATCCACTGATATGAATATGAAGAATCAAAGCTTTCATTTCCAAGGATTTGACAATTTTCAAGCTAAGAATCCTAAAAGCGGAGTTATGACCCTTCAAGATAGAAATGTTAATGAATAGAAGTGTTGAAGTCTTAAAAGTAGTTAAAGTATGCTACCAAGGTGGAGAAGCAAGTCAAGTAAGAAACAAGCAATATAAACATCCGGATTCGTTAGTTATTTGAATCTCATAGGAGTTTCTAATGGTGAATTTGGGAGTTGTAGCTAGAAGACACATATGGAGGCTGAAACTACATCCATTGATATGAATATGAAGAATCAAAGCTTTCATTTCCAATGATTTGACCATTTTAAGCTAAGAATCCTAAAAACGGAGTTATGACCCTTGAAGATAGAAATGATAGTGAATAGAAGTGTTGAAGTCTTAAAGTAGTTAAAGGTATGCTGACAAGTTGGAGAAGCAAGTCAAAGTAAGAAACAAGCAATATAGCTTATCCCACAGTTCTGTTAGTAAGTTGAAGCTCATAGGAGTTGACAATCGTGAATTTGGAAGTTGTAGCAAGAAGCCACGCATTGCGGCTGAAACAACATCCACTGATATGAATATGAAGAATCAAAGCTTTCATTTCCAAGGATTTGACCATTTTCAAGCTGAGAATCCTAAAAGCGAGTTATGACCCTTCAAGATAGAAATGATAGTGAATAGAAGTGTTGAAGTCTTAAAGTAGTTAAAGTATGCTACCAAGGTGGAGAAGCAAGTCAAAGTAAGAAACTAGCAATATAAGCTATCCAGTTACATTAGTTATTTGAATCTCATGCGAGTTTCTACGGTGAATTTGGGAAATGTAGCAACAATTCACATATGGAGCTGAAACAACATCCACTGATATGAATATGAAGAATCAAAGCTTTCATTTCCAAGGATTTGACAATTTTCAAGCTAAGAATCCTAAAAACGGAGTTATGACCCTGATAGAAATGATAGTGAATATAAGTGTTGAAGTCTTAAAGTAGTTGAAGTATGCTTCCAAGGTGGCGACGCAAGTCAAAGTAAGAAACAAGCAATATAACTTATCCACAGTTCTATTAGTTATTTGAATCTCGTGGGAGTTTCTAATGGTGAATTTGGGAGTTGTAGCAAGAATATACGTATGGAGGATGAAACAACATCCATGATATGAATATGAAGAATCAAAGCTTTCATTTCCAAGTTTGTCAATTTTCAAGCTAAGAATCCTAAAAGCGAGTTATTGAAGATAGAAATGAGAGTGAATAGAAGTGTTGAAGTCTTTAAGTAATTAATGTATGCTACCAAGGTGAAAAGCAAGTCAATGTAAGAAACAAGCAATATAGCTTATCCCACAGTTCTATTAGTTATTAGAATCTCATAGGAGTTTCTAATGGTGAATTTGGGAGTTGTAGCAAGAATATACATATGGAGGATGAAACAACATCCCACTGATATGAATATGAAGAATCAAAGCTTTCATTTCCAAGGATTTGACAATTTTCAAGCTAAGAATCCTAAAAGGAGTTATGACCCTTCAAGATAGAAATGATAGTGAATAGAAGTGTTGAAGTCTTAAAGTAGTTGAAGTATGCTACCAAAGGTGGAGAGGAAGTCAAAAGTAGAAAACAAGCAATATAAACTATCCCGCGGTTCACATTAGTTATTTGAATCTCATAGCGTTTTAACGGTGAATTTGGGAAATGTAGCAACAATTCACATATAGGCTGAAACAACATCCATTGATATGAATATGAAGAATCAAAGCTTTCATTTCCAAGTTTGACAATTTTCAAGCTAAGAATCCTAAAACGGAGTTATGACCCTTCAAGATAGAAATGATAGTGAATAGAAGTGTTGAAGTCTTGAAGTAGTTAAAGTATGCTACCAAGGTGGAGAAGCGAAGTCAAAAGTAAGAAACAAGCAATATAGCTTATCCCAAAGTTCTGTTAGTTATTAGAATCTCATTTGAGTGTCTAGTTGTGCATCTGGACGTTCGATCTAGAAGACACATATGGAGGCTGAAACTACATCCACTGATATGAATATGAAGAATCAATGCTTTCATTTCCATGGATTTGATCATATTCAAGCTGAGAATCCTAAAAACAGAGTTATGACCCTTCAAGATAGAAATGATAGTGAATAGAAGTGTTGAAGTCTTAAAGTAGTTAAAGTATGCTACCAAGGTGGAGAAGCAAGTCAAAGTAAGAAACAAGCAATATAGCTTATCCCACGGTCTATTGGTTATTTGAATCTTAGCGGTTTCTAACGGTGAATTTGGGAAATGTAGCAACAATTCACATATGGAGCTGAAACAACATCCCATTGATATGCATATGAAGAATCAAAGCTTTCATTTCCAAGGATTTGACCATTTTCAAGCTGAGAATCCTAAAAAGCGAGTTATGAGCCTTCAAGATAGAAATGATAGTGAATAGAAGTGTTGAAGTCTTAAAGTAGTTAAAGTATGCTACCAAGGTGGAGAAGCAAGTCAAAGTAAGAAACAAAGCAATATAGCTTATCCCAGATTCCATTAGTTATTTGAATCTCATAGCGGTTTCTAATGGTGAATTTGGGAAATGTAGCAACAATTCACATATGGAGGCTGAAACAACATCCTTGATATGAATATGAAGAATCAAAAGCTTTCATTTCCAAGATTTGACAATTTTCAAGCTAAGAATCCTAAAAGCGGAGTTATGACCCCTCAAGATAGAAATGTTAATGAATAGAAGTGTTGAAGTCTTAAAGTAGTTAAAGTATGCTACCAAGGTGGAGAAAGCAAGTCAAAAGTAGAAACAAGCAATAAGCTTATCACAGTTCTATTAGTTATTTGAATCTCATAGGAGTTGCTTAATGGTGAATTTGGGAGTTGTAGCTAGAAGACACGTATGGAGGCTGAAACACATCCACTGATATGAATATGAAGAATCAAAGCTTTCATTTCCAAGGATTTGACCATTTTTAAGCTAAGAATCCTAAACGGAGTTATGACCCTTCAAGATAGAAATGATAGTGAATAGAAGTGTTGAAGTCTTAATGTAGTTAAAGTATGCTAACAAGGTGGAGAAGCAAGTCAAAGTAAGAAACAAGCAATATAAAGCTTATCCCAGTTCTATTAGTTATTTGAATCTCATAGGAGTTTCTAATGGTGAATTTGGGAGTTGAAGCTAGAAGACACATATGGAGGGTGAAACAGCGTCCACTGATATGAATATGAAGAATCAAAGCCTTCATTTCCTAGGATTTGACCATTTTTAAGTTATGAATCCTAAAAACGGAGTTATGACCCTCCAAGATAGAAATGATAGTGAATAGAAGTGTTGAAGTCTTAAAGTAGTTAAAGTATGCTACCAAGGTGGAGAAAGCAAGTCAAAGTAAGAAACTACAATATAGCTTATCCCACAGTTCCGTTAGTTATTTGAATCGCCTAGGAGTTTCTAACGGTGCATTTGGGAAATGTAGCAACAATTCACATATGGAGCTGAAACAACATCCACTGATATGAATATGAAGCATCAAAGCTTTCGTTTCCAAGGATTTGACAATTTTCAAGCTAAGAATTCAAAAAGCGGCCTCAGGGCCCTACAAGCTAGACCTGATAGTCAATATAACTGTCGAAGTCTTAAAGTAGTTGAAGTATGCTACCAAGGTGGTGAAGCAAGTCAAAGTGAAAACAAACAATATAACTTATCCGAGTTCTGTTAGTTATTTGAATCTCATAGGAGTTTCTAATGGTGAATTTGGGAGTTGTAGCAAGAATATACATATGGAGGATGAAACAACATCCTTGATATGAATATGAAGAATCAAAGCTTTCATTTCCAAGGATTTGTCAATTTTCAAGCTCAGAATCCTAAAAACAGAGTTATGACCCTTCAAGATAGAAATGAGTGAATAGAAGTGTTGAAGTCTTTAAGTAATTAATGTATGCTACCAAGGTAGGAAAAGCAAGTCAATGTAAGAAACAAGCAATATAGCTTATCCCCAGTTCTGTTATTTTAGAATCTCATAAGCGTTTCCAATGGTGAATTTGGGAGTTGTAGCAAGAATATACATATGGAGGATGAAACAACATCCACTGATATGAATATGAAGAATCAAAGCTTTCATTTCCAAGGATTTGACAATTTTCAAGCTAAGAATCCTAAAGCGGAGTTATGACCCTTCAAGATAGAAATGAGAGTGAATAGAAGTGTTGAAGTCTTAAAGTAGTTGAAGTATGCTACCTAGGTGGAGAAGCAAGTCAAAGTAAGAAACAAGCAATATAAGCTTATCCACGGTTCTATTAGTTATTTGAATCTCATAGCAGTTTCTCGGTGAATTTGGGAAATGTAGCAACAATTCACATATGGAGGCTTGAAACAACATCCCTGATATGAATATGAAGAATCAAAGCTTTCATTTCCAAGATTTGACAATTTTCAAGCTAAGAATCCTAAAAGCGGAGTTATGACCCTTCAAGATAGAAATGATAGTGAATAGAAGTGTTGAAGTCTTAAAGTAGTTAAAGTATGCTACCAAGGTGGAGAAGCAAGTCAAAGTAAGAAACAAGCAATATATATCCTCCAAGTTCTGTTAGTTATTAGAATCTCATAGGAGTTTCTAATGGTGAATTTGGGAGTTGTAGCTAGAAGACACATATGGAGCTGAAACTACATCCACTGATATGAATATGAAGAATCAAAGCTTTCATTTCCAAGTTTGACCATTTTTAAGCTAAGAATCCTAAAGCGAGTTATGACCCTTCAAGATAGAAATGACAGTGAATAGAAGTGTTGAAGTCTTAAAGTAGTTAAAGTATGCTACCAAGGTGGAAAGCAAGTCAAAGTAAGAAACAAGCGATAAAGCTTATCCCGCAGTTCTGTTAGTTATTTTGATCGCATAGCAGTTTCTGACGGTGAATTTGGGAAACGTAGCAACAGTTCACGTATGGGGGATGAAACAACATCCAGTGATATGCATATGAAGAATCAAAGCTTTCATTTCCAAGAATTTGACCATTTTAAATTGAGAATACCAAAAGCGGAGTTATGACCTTTCAAGATAGAAATGATAGTGAATAGAAGTGTTGAAGTCTTAAAGTAGTTAGAGTATGCTACCAAAGTGGAGAAGCAAGTCAAAGTAAAAACAAGATATAAGCTTATCCCCAAAGTTCTGTTAGTTATTAGAATCTCATAGGAGTTTCTAATGGTGAATTTGGGAGTTGTAGCTTAGAAGACATATAGAGGCTGAAACTACATCCTTGATATGAATATGAAGAAACAAAGCTTTCATTTCAAGGATTTGACCATTTTTAAGCTAAGAATCCTAAAAGCGGAGTTATGACCCTTGAAATAGAAATGATAGTGAATAGAAGTGTTGAAGTCTTAAAGTAGTTAAAAGTATGCTAACAAGTTGGAGAAAGCGGTCAAAGTAAGAAACAAGCATTATAGCTTATCCCACATTTCTGTTAGTTATTTGAATCTCATAGGAGTTTCTAATGGTGAATTTGGGAGTTGTCGCAAGAATACACATATGGAGGATGAAACAACATCCACTGATATGAATATGAAGAATCAAAGCTTTCATTTCCAAGGATTTGACAATTTTCAAGCTAAGAATCCTAAAAGCGAAGTTATGACCTTTCAAGATAGAAATGATAGTGAATGAAGTGTTGAAGTCTTAAAGTAGTTGGAGTATGCTAACAAGGGGGAAAAGCGAGTCAACGTAAGAAAAAAAGTAATATAAGCTTATCCACAGTTCTTTAGTTAGAATCTCATAGGAGTTTCTAATGGTGAATTTGGGAGGTTTAGCAAGAAGAGACATATGGATCATGAAACAACATCCACGGATATGAATATGAAGAATCAAAGCTTTCATTTTCAAAGAATTGACCATTTTCAAGCTAAGAATCCTAAAAGCGGAGATATGACCCTTCAAGATAGAATGATAGTGAATAGAAGTGTTGAAGTCGTAAAGTAGTTAAAGTATGCTACCAAGGTGGAGAAGCAAGTCAAAGTAAGAAACAAGCAATATAAACTTATCCCACGTTCTTAGTTATTAGAATCTCATAGGAGTTTCTAATGGTGAATTTAGGAGTTGTAGCAAAGAGCCATATGAGGCTGAAACAACATCCACTGATATGAATATGAAGAATCAAAGCTTTCATTTCCAAGATTTGACCATTTTCAAAATTTGAGAATCCTAAGCGGAGTTATAACCCTTCAAGATAGAAATGATAGTGAATAGAAGTGTTGAAGTCTTAAAGTAGTTAAAGTATGCCAAGGTGGAGAAGGCAAGTCAAAGTAAGAAACAAGCAATATAAGCTTATCCCAGTTCTGTTAGTTATTTGAATCTCATAGCAGGTTTCTAACGGTGAATTTGGGAAATGTAGCAACAATTCACATATTGATATGATTATGGCCAGCAAGGAGAAGAACCTATGCAGCAAGCCGACGACAAAGAAGGAGCAAATACAGCAACGAGACAGAGCTACAAGGAGCTGAAGATTTATGCATTTCTTGGGTCCTATCACTCGATCTAAACAAAGAAGCTCAAGACCACTTTGCAGCATCTCCTCAACACCATCTCGGGCAGTTTGGTGTGTGCTAATCCAGCCACATTGGTTTGAAATACAAGCCACCTAAACATTTATCAAGAGGTGATATGACTCTTCTCTTTTCCCTTCATTTGTTTTTGTCCCAATGGGTTTTTCCAAATAAGGTTTTTAATGAGGTAAGCCATATCACTCACTCATCAACCCTCTTGATAAAGCTTAAGCCCATTTCTATCTACTATTCAAGTGAAGCACTGCCAAGTTCAACAAGAGTTCAGCGGAAATCTTGAAGAACATGAAGAGTTATTTTCTTGTCAACTTTGGTCTTTAATGTTTGTAACTTTTAGAATTTCTCCTTTACTCTCTTGTTGATTTAAACTCATGTAAGGCTTCATTTTCTAATTATCAAACATCTTTTCAACTTCTTAAACTATCGAAACTTGTTTGTTCATCCTTGCTTAAAGTGTTAGGATCTTCATCCTTCACTTTAAAGCAAGTCGAAAAGTCTTAGGATCTTTCACACTCCTAGGAAGTTTCATCTCGATCCACCCTTGTTCACCTCATCTAGGGTCTTCCTCACGTCCAGAGCAAGCCTGAAAAGTCCAGAGGGATCTCCATCTCCTTTGGAAGTTTCATCAACCCCCCAAACTCATGGGATCCCTTCCTAGTTCTTCACCTTTCATCTCTTCCCATCACTCACCTTGTCACCAATCCTCCACAACCTCTTGGAGAAGCATTCAGGGACTTGATCCTCACCTAGGATCATATCAAAGTGGTATCAAAGCTGACTCCACGCCAGGTTGTATCTCTTCGATCTGTGATACCTTTTCACATTCGATCTGTGTTTATCTGCTGACTGTTGGAATTTTGATAAATTCATCTTGTCTGATAAAATCGTGAGATCTGTTTAGTCTGCTTCAAAAAAGAGTCTAGTATTTGTTAAAATTGATTCTAGAATTTTTTGAGCATGTTTTGATAATTTTCCGAACCTGATTTAGTCGAACAGTCACATTTAGAGGTTATCAGAATTTGAACAGTTATTGTCGTGTAAAGTGCTAGAATTGTTAAAAAATCATTGGTTAATCCTAAAATCGTGAAATTTGTTGCATTGAAACCATGATTCAGTCTAGTATTTGTTAAAATTGACTCTGGAATTTTTTGAACGTTATTTGATATTTTATTATGTTCAATCAAGTCAAACAGTCGTTTAGGATTCGGGAAAAGTTTCTGAGTTTTCTTTGTTGTGTTTCTTTGGGCATTTTTACTTGTTACTTGTTTGAATCTGAACAGGTACCATGGTGGGAACCAGCAATGGTGAGAAGGAATCGTCAAACTCCAACAAAGAACTCCTTGATTCCTTAAGAGCCATAATGGAGCCGAAAGTATGGCAACCATGAGAGCTGAACTAGAAAGATCCATCAATGATGCTGAACAAGAACGATTTGAGGCTATGATGGCTAAGAGGGCTCATAAGTTGTGTGAAGTTTAACAGCCAAGAACCGACAATTTGAAGAAGTAAATCCACAGCAGCATAGTGTCTAAAAAAGAAAAACCGAGGAGAGAGCCATGGAGACCAAGCCGAGACAACAAAGGGAAGAAGCAGCCTATGAATACTTGTAGACCTGATGGTAAATCGTCTCATGACAGTCAAAAGAAAGCTAGAAGTGTGAAGGAGAGGCAGAGGGAGAACACAGCTACAAATTTGGAGATACGCCACTAGATGTTGTAGCCAAGATCAAAGCCAACCTTGCAAAAACTAAACGAAGGTCCGATCATCAAATCAACCGAGGAGGAATATTTTTTCGACCAACCATGCATAAAAAAAAAGATTCTGGTCAAGCCAGAATTCCATTTGATGGATCCCAGTTTCAGAGTTCCTAAAGACACGGCAGGAAGATCCAAAGGAGCCTTTTGAAGAATCTGGTCCGAGCAGAATTCCGTTTGGAAAAGGAATAGCAAATTTGAATTCTATGAATTCTGAAAGTAAGAAGCATAACATTTGTGAAAAAGCTGAGAAAGCACAAAAGAGAAGAATCATCATCGTGATTAACCCTTATTCACAAACTTGCCGAGCTGAAATGTTTGGTAACATCTTCTAAAGGTACTAAGGGAAGTTTAATTAGCGAGTCGTTAAGATCTTTGGAATAATTCTACATTCACTTCGTAGCATCAAACAACCTGTTTTGAATATTAAAATTTCAAGTATAATGCTTTGATTTTTTCCTTTAAGTGCCAAGGAAGATGCAAGTACCTTAGATGTCTTGTAAGACCTAAAAGAAAACACATCGACATTAGACTTAACAGCAGAAAGCAGGAGAGTAACAAAGTGCAATGACATGCCATCAAACTTAGAGCTCTTGGCGTGTTTTCCTGCCAATAAACAAAAGAGGATGTCACCAACCTCATAGTGATCAAGAGAAACCACCCGATGCTCAGCCACAATTCAACCAAAGGTAACTATCTAGACTACTAAAAAAAAGAAAAGCAACCTTCTTTCTCTTGGTGCAGTTAGTACAATTTTGAGGTCACAACTTTGTCAAAGAATAGGGTATGATACATCCATCCCAACCACACCATCCCATGAGACAAACCAATCTAGTTATGCATGTGTCAAACTGGATCCAAAATCACTTCCATTTACGTGACAATTACATGCTGAATCTACAAGGGACATCTTATGGTTAAGTAACTCTTTAACTCAATTTGATTCTCATGATTCCAAGGTTGTGAGTAAGAGTTTATCATCTCCAGAAACTATTAAGAAAAAGTTAGGTGTATTCAAAGAATATTGGAACCAAACTTCTTGGGCCTACAAATAAAAAGGAACATGATAAAAGAAAATTCTGGGGTCCAAAATAAAACTTGTGTACTTGTTTATAGTGACTCTGCTGTGATAATACCCTTGCTCTTTGCCAAAGGTGTTGAAAACATTGCAGGTCTAAAGAGGAGCCACCAGACTTAGAAGTTCTCTTGACCCATTTCTTTGTGAGGACTTGGAATTGGAGTTGTCTTGAAAGGAGTTGAACACCTTTCAAAGCTATCAAGACCTGGAGCATGGAGCTTTCCTAGAAGCGAAACTCCAAGAATTATCTGAGCCATCCCCGAGGATATGTTCCAAACTGGTCCAATTTTTGATTTTCTTGTCACTAACCTTGCACGGTGCTGCGGAGCATCCGTTAAAGCATTTCCTTATGACATGGGAAACAAGATAGGTAAGGAAATTAGTTGTGCCTGATGCAACAGTTCAAGAGTATGCATTTCTTTTTGTTCTTAAATCTAAGTTGCTGGAATATGAACACATCAAAAAGATTTATATGTAATTGTTGATTTTAATGATGTGATTCATTATTGTGAGAAATTTGAGCATACAAAGAATTTTAGGCATAGGCGGTTCTGTTTGATAAAAGGTATGAACCGAGTATACATCTTGTGCTGATAGAGCAGACTCTCTAGGATAACACACTGCTTCATATCCTAACACTAAGAGGCTTTTTCTGTTTCGAGACCATTCACTGAAAGTTTTGACATTCAGTGCGATAACAAGTTGCTTAATGAATCAAAGGATAATACCTTTTACCTATGATTTCTTGTTTGAATTTTTTGTTGAAAGTGCACAGGATAAACAAAATTTGAAGAAATGAAAGCTCATACACGAAAGCGTGGATTAATTTACTTGTGGCTAATCGCGGTTTCTTGCATCAGCGTTGATTATGACCCGTTGAAACAATGGAGAAAGGAACAGCGAGCAAACATTGAGGTGAATTCTTTTGGCATTCGAAAAGGTAATGAAATTATTGTGTATGATGCAATAATTCCAAGGTATGTGTTTCTTTTTTTGCTCATGAAGCTAGGTTAATGGAAGTTGAAATCATTAAGAGGCTTTATGGTTTAAATGATAATTTTAAAATATGTTTCCATCTTCTAGGAGTTTGAGCATAAGAAATTCTTTTAGGCATGGAGGATTTTTGTTTGATAAAATGTGTGAACCTAATAGAAATTATGTGCTCATAGATATTGCTAATTTCTCTAATTTTGCTAGTGCTTCACCCAATGCTGAATTATTCTTTGGAGAAATTGTTTTATTATGATAGCATTCTGAATTTTAATAAACACTTAGATGATCATATTGAACCTTTGAAATCTGTTTTAGATGATCTAAGTAATAAATTGTGTGCTAATCGGAATGACTATATTCTTTACTCTCGATCTCTTGTTTCGAGTCTTTGTTGTAAGGATACGGGATATACAGGATGGAGAGCTAAATTTTCATGCACCTAGGACGTGGCTCTACCATGTTTGGCTTAAGAAAACTGTTGTTCAAATTGTTCTTAAACCAAAGAGGCGTTTGCTAGACATAGAGCATCAAAAGCCGACAAGCGAGAGGAGAATATTAAGAACTTTGAGATTGGTTACCAGTTTTGGATTCCTATGAAGGAAGAAACGTTTTGCAGACCAAGAGGAGTTCAAACTAATGCCAGAAGGATATTGTTCACTTCAGTCATAGAACAGATCCATTCCTACAAAATCTGCTTGCAAGGTGAGTATATTCGACTTACTTCAAATATTCTAATTTAATCTTTTTCCTTTGCAGATTGTTCGGATTTGAGGATGGATAGCATGGATAGCTTGGAGCTTGGAACTAATCAACAGCTTAAACCTGAGGGCTGGGAGCTAAAGAAAAACTAGACAAGGCGCTACCAGTTTGATCTCCAAGGTAAGTACCATATAAGTTAGAGTTTTAATATTCTTGATTTGGTTCCTTATTTTGCAGAAGAAACAGATTTGAGGTCAAATCCTTTTCAAGAGGAGAGGATGATATGATTATGGCCAGCAGGAGAAGGAACCTATGCAGCAAGGCTGACGACAAGAGAAGGAGCAAATGCAGCAGCTTGAACCGAGCTCAAGGAGGTGAAGATTTATGCATTTCTTGGGTCCTATCACAAATCTAAACAAAGAAGCTCAAGACCACTTTGCAGCATCTCCTCAACACCATCTCGGGCAGTTTGGTGTGTGCTAATCCAGCCACATTGGTTTGTGATACAAGCCACCTAAACATTTATCAAGAGAGGTGATATGACTTACTCTTTTTCCCTTCATTTGGTTTTTTGTCCCAATGGGTTTTCCAAATAAGGTTTTTTAATGAGGTAAGCCATATCACTCACTCATCAACCTCTTGATAAAGCTTAAGCCCATTTCTATCTACTATCCAAGTGAAACTATTAGAGTCCAACAAGAGTTCAGTGAAATCTTGAAGAACATGAAGAGTTATTTTCTTGTCAACTTTGGTCTTTTAATGTTTGTAACTTTGAGATTTCTCCTTTACTCTCTTGTTGATTTAAACTCATGTAAGGCTTCATTTTCTAATTATCAAACATCT
Organism: Cardamine occulta; assembly: GCA_028015245.1. Lineage (NCBI taxonomy): Eukaryota > Viridiplantae > Streptophyta > Magnoliopsida > Brassicales > Brassicaceae > Cardamine > Cardamine occulta. Next base: position 26,342,417 of record CM051386.1, on the reverse strand, counting down.
TTTCAACTTCTTAAACTATCTGAAACTTGTTTGTTCATCCTTGCTTAAAAGTGTTCGGATCTTCATCCTTCACAAGCAAGTAAGAAAGTCTTAGGATCTTTCACTCCTAGGAAGTTTCATCTCGATCCACCCTTGTTCACCTCGTCTAGGGTCTTCACCCACGTCGAGAGCAAGCCTGAAAGTCAGAGGATCTCCATCTCCTTTGGAAGTTTAGCATCAACCCCCAAACTCATCGGATCCTTCCTAGTTCTTCACCTTTCATCTCTTCCGTATCACTCACCTTGTCACCAATCCTCACAACCTCTTGGAGAAGCATTCAGGGACTTGATCCTCACCTAGGATCATATCACATATGGAGGCTGAAACAACATCCACTGATATGAATATGAAGAATCAAAGCTTTCATTTCCAAGGATTTGACAATTTTCAAGCTAAGAATCCCAAAAACGGAGTTATGACCCTTCAAGATAGAAATGATAGTGAATAGAAGTGTTGAAGTCTTAAAGTAGTTGAAGTATGCTACCAAGGTGGAGAAGCAAGTCAAAGTAAGAAACAAGCATTATAGCTTATCTCACAGTTCATATAGTTCTTTGAATCTCATAGGAGTTTCTAATGGTGAATTTGGGAGTTGTAGCAAGAATACACATATGGAGGATGAAACAACATCCACTGATATGAATATGAAGAATCAAAGCTTTCATTTCCAAGGATTTGACAATTTTCAAGCTAAGAATCCTAAAACCAGAGTTATGACCCTTAAAGAGAGAAACGAGAGGGAGTAAAAGTGTTGAAGTCTCTAAGGACTTAATATATGCTACCAAGGTAGAGATGATAGTGAATAGAAGTGTTGAAGTCTTAAAGTAGTTAAAGTATGCTACCAAGGTGGAGAAGCAAGTCAAAGTAAGAAACAAGCAATATAGCTTATCCACAGTTACATTAGTTATTAGAATCTCATAGGAGTTTCTAATGGTGAATTTGGGAGTTGTAGCAAGAAGACACATATGGAGCTGAAACAACATCCACTGATATGAATATGAAGACTCAAAGATTTCATTTCCAAGGATTTGACCATTTTAAGTTGAGAATCCTAAAAGCGGAGTTATGACCCTTCAAGATAGAAATGATAGTGAATAGAAGTGTTGAAGTCTTAAAGTAGTTAAAGTATGCTACCAAGGTGGAAAGCAAGTCAAAGTAAGAAACAAGCAATATAGCTTATTACATTAGTTATTTGAATCTCATAGGGGTTTCTAATGGTGAATTTGGGAGTTGTAGCAAGAAGAGACATATGGAGGATGAAACAACATCCACTGATATGAATATGAAGAATCAAAGCTTTCATTTCCAAGGATTTGACAATCTTTAAGCTAAGAATCCTAAAAACGGAGTTATGACCCTTCAAGATAGAAATGATAGTGAATAGAAGTGTTGAAGTCTTAAAGTAGTTAAAGTATGCTACCAAGGTGGAGAAGCAAGTCAAAGTAAGAAACAAGCAATATAGCGTATCCCACAGTTCTGTTAGTTATTTGAATCTCATAGCAGTTTCAAACGGTGAATTTGGGAAATGTAGCAACAATTCACATATGGAGGATGAAACAACATCCAGTGATAAGAATATGAAGAATCAAAGCTTTCATTTCCAAGGATTTGAGAATTTTCAAGCAAAGAATTCTTAAATAGGAGTTATGACCCTTCAAGATAGAAATGATAGTGAATAGAAGTGTTGAAGTCTCAAAGTAGTTGAAGCATGCTACCAAGGTGGAGAAGCAAGTCAAAGTAAGAAACAAGCAATCTAGCTGATCCCACGGTTCTGTTAGTTATTTGAATCTCATAGGAGTTTCTAATGGTGAATTTGGGAGTTGTAGCAAGAATATACATCTGGAGGATGAAACAACATCCTTGATATGAATATGAAGAATCGAAGCTTTCATTTCCAAGGATTTGACAATTTTCAAGCTAAGAATCCTAAAAGCAGAGTTATGACCCGGCAAGATAGAAATGATAGTGAATAGAAGTGTTGAAGTCTTTAAGTAATTAATGTATGCTACCAAGGTGGAGAAGCAGGTCAAAGTAAGAAACAAACAATATAAACTTATCCCACATTTCTGTTAGTTATTTGAATCTCATAGGAGTTTCTAATGGTGAATTTGGGAGTTGTAGCAAGAATACACATATGGAGGATGAAACAACATCCATTGATATGAATATGAAGAATCAAAGCTTTCATTTCCAAGGATTTGACAATTTTCAAGCTAAGAATCCTAAAAACGGAGTTATGACCCTTCAAGATAGAAATGATAGTGAATAGAAGTGTTGAAGTCTTAAAGTAGTTGAAGTATGCTACCAAGGTGGAGAAGCAAGTCAAAGTAAGAAAAAAGTAATATAGCTTATCCCACAGTTCTGTTAGTTATTAGAATCTCGTAGGAGTTTCTAATGGTGAATTTGGGAGTTGTAGCAAGATGAGAAATATGGAGGATGAAACAACATCCACTGATATGAATATGAAGAATCAAAGCTTTCATTTCCAAGGATTTGCCAATTTTCAAGCTAAGAATCCTAAAACCGGAGTTATGACCCTTCAAGATAGAAATGATAGTGAATAGAAGTGTTGAAGTCTTAAAGTAGTTGAAGTATGCTACCAAGGTGGAGAAGCAAGTCAAAGTAAGAAACAAGCATTATAGCTTATCCCACAGTTCTATTAGGTCTTTGAATGTCATAGGAGTTTCTAATGGTAAATTTGGGAGTTGTAGCAGAATATACATATGGAGGATGAAACAACATCCTTGATATGAATATGAAGAATCAAAGCTTTCATTTACAAGGATTTGTCAATTTTCAAGCTAAGAATCCTAAAAGCGAGTTATGACCCTTCAAGATAGAAATGAGAGTGAATAGAAGTGTTGAAGTCTTTAAGTAATTAATGTATGCTACCAAGGTAGAGATGATAGTGAATAGAAGTGTTGAAGTCTTAAAGTAGTTAAAGTATGCTACCAAGGTGGAGAAGCAAGTCAAAGTAAGAAACAAGCAATATAGCTTATCCCACAGTTCTGTTAGTTATTAGAATCTCATAAGAGTTTCTAATGGTGAATTTGGGAGTTGTAGCAAGAAGACACATATGGAGGCTGAAACAACATCCACTGATATGAATATGAAGAATCAAAGCTTTCATTTCCAAGGATTTGACCATTTTCAAGCTGAGAATCCCAAAAGCGGAGTTATGACCCTTCAAGATAGAAATGATAGTGAATAGAAGTGTTGAAGTCTTAAAGTAGTTAAAGTATGCTACCAAGGTGGAGAAGCAAGTCAAATTAAGAAACAAGCAATATAGCTTATCCCGATTCTGTTAGTTATTTGAATCTCATAGCGGTTTCTAATGGTGAATTTGGGAAATGTAGCAACAATTCACATATGGAGGCTGAAACAACATCCACTGATATGAATATGAAGAATCAAAGCTTTCATTTCCCAGGATTTGACAATTTTCAAGCTAAGAATCCTAAAAGCGGAGATATAACTCTTCAAAATAGAAATGATAGTGAATAGAAGTGTTGAAGTCTTAAAGTAGTTAAAGTATGCTACCAAGGTGGAGAAGCAAGTCAAAGTAAGAAACAAGCAATATAGCTTATCCCTAGATTCTGTTAGTTATTTGAATCTCATAGGGTTTCTAACGGTGAATTTGGGAAATGTAGCAACAATTCACATAGGGAGGATGAAACAACATCCATTGATAAGGATATGAAGAATCAAAGCTTTCATTTCCAGGGACCTGAGAATTTTCAAGCAAAGAATCCGACAAACGGAGTTATGACCCTTCAAGATAGAAATGATAGTGAATAGAAGTGTTGAAGTCTTAAAGTAGTTGAAGTATGCTACCAAGGTGGAGAAGCAAGTCAAAGTAAGAAACAAGCAATATAGCTTATCCCACAGTTCTGTTAGTTATTTGAATCTCATAGGAGTTTCTAATGGTGAATTTGGGAGTTGTAGCAAGAATACATATGGAGGATGAAACAACATCCACTGATATGAATATGAAGAATCAAAGCTTTCCTTTCCAAGGCTTTGACAATACTCAAGCTAAGCATCCTAATAATCTAGTTATGACCCTTCAAGATAGAAATGATAGTGAATAGAAGTGTTGAAGTCTTTAAGTAATTAATGTATGCTACCAAGGTGGAGAAGCTAGTCAAAGTAAGAAACAAACAATATAGCTTATCCCACAGTTCTGTTAGTTATTTGAATCTCATAGGAGTTTCTAATGGTGAATTTGGGAGTTGTAGCAAGAATACACATATGGAGGATGAAACAACATCCACTGATATGAATATGAAGAATCAAAGCTTTCATTTCACAGGATTTGACAATTTTCAAGCTAAGAATCCTAAAAACGGAGTTATGACCCTTCAAGATAGAAATGATAGTGAATAGAAGTGTTGAAGTCTTAAAGTAGTTGAAGTATGCTACCAAGGTGGAAAAGCAAGTCAAAGTAAGAAAAAAGTAATATAGCTTATCCCACAGTTCTGTTAGTTATTAGAATCTCATAGGAGTTTCTAATGGTGAATTTGGGAGTTGTAGCAAGAAGAGACATATGGAGGATGAAACAACATCCACTGATATGAATATGAAGAATCAAAGCTTTCATTTCCAAGGATTTGACAATTTTCAAGCTAAGAATCCTAAAAACGGAGTTATGACCCTTCAAGATAGAAATGATAGTGAATAGAAGTGTTGAAGTCTTAAAGTAGTTGAAGTATGCTACCAAGGTGGAGAAGCAAGTCAAAGTAAGAAACAAGCAATATAGCTTATCCCACAGTTCTGTTAGTTATTTGAATCTCATAGGAGTTTCTAATGGTGAATTTGGGAGTTGTAGCAAGAATATACATATGGAGGATGAAACAACATCCATTGATATGAATATGAAGAATCAAAGCTTTCATTTCCAAGGATTTGACAATTTTCAAGCTAAGAATCCTAAAAACAGAGTTATGACCCTTCAAGATAGAAATGATAGTGAATAGAAGTGTTGAAGTCTTTAAGTAATTAATGTATGCTACCAAGGTGGAGAAGCAAGTCAAAGTAAGAAACAAGCATTATAGCTTATCCAACAGTACTATTAGTTCTTAGAATCTCATAGGAGTTTCTAATGGTGAATTTGGGAGTTGTAGCAAGAATACACATATGGAGGATGAAACAACATCCACTGATATGAATATGAAGAATCAAAGCTTTCATTTCCAAGGATTTGACAATTTTCAAGCTAAGAATCCTAAAAACGGAGTTATGACCCTTCAAGATAGAAATGATAGTGAATAGAAGTGTTGAAGTCTTAAAGTAGTTGAAGTATGCTACCAAGGTGGAGAAGCAAGTCAAAGTAAGAAAAAAAGTAATATAAGCTTACCCCACGGTTCTGTTACTTACTAGAATCTCATAGGAGTTTCTAATGGTGAATTTGGGAGTTGTAGCAAGAAGAGACATATGGAGGATGAAACAACATCCACTGATATGAATATGAAGAATCAAAGCTTTCATTTCCAGGGGTTTGACAATGTTCAAGCTAAGAATCCTAAAAACGGAGTTATGACCCTTCAAGATAGAAATGATAGTGAATAGAAGTGTTGAAGTCTTAAAGTAGTTGAAGTATGCTACCAAGGTGGAGAAGCAAGTCAAAGTAAGAAACAAGCAATATAGCTTATCCCCCAGTTCTGTTAGTTATTTGAATCTCATAGGAGTTTCTAATGGTGAATTTGGGAGTTGTAGCAAGAATAAACATATGGAGGATGAAACAACATCCACTGATATGAATATGAAGAATCAAAGCTTTCATTTCCAAGGATTTGACAATTTTCAAGCTAAGAATCCTAAAAACGGAGTTATGACCCTTCAAGATAGAAATGGTAGTGAATAGAAGTGTTGAAGTCTTTAGGTAATGAATGTATGCTACCAAGGTGGAGATGATAGTGAATAGAAGTGTTGAAGTCTTAAAGTAGTTGAAGTATGCTACCAAGGTGGAGAAGCAAGTCAAAGTAAGAAACAAGCAATATGGCTTATCCCACAGTTCTCTTAGTTATTAGAATCTCATAGGAGTTTCTAATGGTGAATTTGGGAGTTGTAGCAAGAATACACATATGGAGGCTGAAACAACATCCTTTGATATGAAGAGGAAGAATCAATGCTTTCATTGCCAAAGATTTGACCATTTTCAAGTTTAGAATCCTAAAAACGGAGTTATGACCCTTCAAGATAGAAATGATAGTGAATAGAAGTGTTGAAGTCTTAAAGTAGTTAAAGTATGCTACCAAGGTGGAGAAGCAAGTCAAAGTAAGAAACAAGCAATATAGCTTATCCCACAGTTCTGTTAGTTATTTGAATCTCATAGCAGTTTCTAACGGTGAATTTGGGAAATGTAGCAACAATTCACATATGGAGGCTGAAACAACATCCACTGATATGAATATGAAGAATCAAAGCTTTCATTTCCAAGGATTTGACAATTTTCAAGCTAAGAATCCTAAAAACGGAGTTATGACCCTTCAAGATAGAAATGATAGTGAATAGAAGTGTTGAAGTCTTAAAGTAGTTAAAGTATGCTACCAAGGTGGAGAAGCAAGTCAAAGTAAGAAACAAGCAATATAGCTTATCCCACAGTTCTGTTAGTTATTTGAATCTCATAGGCGTTTCTAACGGTGAATTTGGGAAATGTAGCAACAATTCACATATGGAGGATGAAACAACATCCACTAATAAGAATATGAAGAATCAAAGCTTTCATTTCCAAGGATTTGAGAATTTTCAAGCTAAGAATCCTAAAAACGGAGTTATGACCCTTCAAGATAGAAATGATAGTGAATAGAAGTGTTGAAGTCTTAAAGTAGTTGAAGTATGCTACCAAGGTGGAGAAGCAAGTCAAAGTAAGAAACAAGCAATATAGCTTATCCCAAGATTCTGTTAGTTATTTGAATCTCATAGGAGTTTCTAATGGTGAATTTGGGAGTTGTAGCAAGAATATACATATGGAGGATGAAACAACATCCACTGATATGAATATGAAGAATCAAAGCTTTCATTTCCAAGGATTTGACAATTTTCAAGCTAAGAATCCTAAAAACGGAGTTATGACCCTTCAAGATAGAAATGATAGTGAATAGAAGTGTTGAAGTCTTTAAGTAATTAATGTATGCTACCAAGGTGGAGAAGCAAGTCAAAGTAAGAAACAAACAATATAGCTTATCCACAGTTCTGTTAGTTATTAGAATCTCATAGGAGTTTCTAAAGGTGAATTTGGGAGTTGTAGCAAGAATATACATATGGAGGCTAAAATAACACCTTTGGATATGAATATGAAGAATCAAAGCTTTCATTTCCAAGGATTTGACAATTTTCAAGCTAAGAATCCTAAAAACGGAGTTATGACCCTTCAAGATAGAAATGATAGTGAATAGAAGTGTTGAAGTCTTAAAGTAGTTGAAGTATGCTACCAAGGTGGAGAAGCAAGTCAAAGTAAGAAAAAAGTAATATAGCTTATCCAACAGTTCTGTTAGTTATTAGAATCTCATAGGAGTTTCTAATGGTGAATTTGGGAGTTGTAGCAAGAAGAGACATATGGAGGATGAAACAACATCCACTGATATGAATATGAAGAATCAAAGCTTTCATTTCCAAGGATTTGACCATTTTCAAGCTAAGAATCCTAAAAACGGAGTTATGACCCTTCAAGATAGAGATGATAGTGAATAGAAGTGTTGAAGTCTTAAAGTAGTTAAAGTATGCTACCAAGGTGGAGAAGCAAGTCAAAGTAAGAAACGAGCAATATAAGCTTATCCCACAGTTCATATAGTTATTAGAATCTCATAGGAGTTTCTAATGGTGAATTTGGGAGTTGTAGCAAGAAGACACATATGGAGGCTGAAACAACATCCACTGATATGAATATGAAGAATCAAAGCTTTCATTTCCAAGGATTTGACCATTTTCAACTGAGAATCCTAAAAACGGAGTTATGACCCTTCAAGATAGAAATGATAGTGAATAGAATTGTTGAAGTCTTAAAGTAGTTAAAGTATGCTACCAAGGTGGAGAAGCAAGTCAAAGTAAGAAACAAGCAATATAGCTTATCCCACAGTTCTGTTAGTTATTTGAATCTCATAGCAGTTTCTAACGGTGAATTTGGGAAATGTAGCAACAATTCACATATGGAGGCTGAAACAACATCCACTGATATGAATATGAAGAATCAAAGCTTTCATTTCCAAGGATTTGACAATTTTCAAGCTAAGAATCCTAAAAATGGAGTTATGACCCTTCAAGATAGAAATGATAGTGAATAGAAGTGTTGAAGTCTTAAAGTAGTTGAAGTATGCTACCAAGGTGGAGAAGCAAGTCAAAGTAAGAAACAAGCAATATAACTTATCCCACAGTTCTGTTAGTTATTTGAATCTCATAGGAGTTTCTAATGGTGAATTTGGGTGTTGTAGCAAGAATATACATATGGAGGATGAAACAACATCCACTGATATGAATATGAAGAATCAAAGCTTTCATTTCCAAGAATTTGTCAATTTTCAAGCTAAGAATCCTAAAAACAGAGTTATGACCCTTCAAGATAGAAATGAGAGTGAATAGAAGTGTTGAAGTCTTTAAGTAATTAATGTATGCTACCAAGATAGAGATGATAGTGAATAGAAGTGTTGAAGTCTTAAAGTAGTTAAAGTATGCTACCAAGGTGGCGAAGCAAGTCAAAGTAAGAAACAAGCAATATAGCTTATCCCACAGTTCTGTTAGTTATTAGAATCTCATAGGAGTTTCTAATGGTGAATTTGGGAGTTGTAGCAAGAAGACACATATGGAGGCTGAAACAACATCCACTGATATGAATATGAAGAATCAAAGCTTTCATTTCCAAGGATTTGACCATTTTCAAGCTGAGAATCCTGAAAACGGAGTTATGACCCTTCAAGATAGAAATGATAGTGAATAGAAGCGTTGAAGTCTTAAAGTAGTTAAAGTATGCTACCAAGGTGGAGAAGCAAGTCAAAGTAAGAAACAAGCAATATAGCTTATCCCACAGTTCTGTTAGTTATTTGAATCTCATAGCAGTTTCTAACGGTGAATTTTGGGAAATGTAGCAACAATTCACATATGGAGGCTGAAACAACATCCACTGATATGAATATGAAGAATCAAAGCTTTCATTTCCAAGGATTTGACAATTTTCAAGCTAAGAATCCTAAAAACGGAGTTATGACCCTTCAAGATAGAAATGATAGTGAATAGAAGTGTTGAAGTCTTAAAGTAGTTGAAGTATGCTACCAAGGTGGAGAAGCAAGTCAAAGTAAGAAACAAGCAATATAGCTTATCCCACAGTTCTGTTAGTTATTAGAATCTCATAGAGGGTTTTATTGGTGAATTTGGGAGTTGTAGCAAGACACATATGGAGGCTGAAACAACATCACTTGATATGAATATGAAGAATCAAAGCTTTCATTTCCAAGGATTTGACCATTTTCAAGCAGAGAATCCTAAAAACGGAGTTATGACCCTTCAAGATAGAAATGATAATGAATAGAAGTGTTGAAGTCTTAAAGTAGTTAAAGTATGCTACCAAGGTGGAGAAGCAAGTCAAAGTAAGAAACAAGCAATATAGCTTATCCCACAGTTCTGTTAGTTATTTGAATCTCATAGGAGTTTCTAATGGTGAATTTGGGAGTTGTAGCAAGAATACACAGATGGAGGATGAAACAACATCCACTGATATGAATATGAAGAATCAAAGCTTTCATTTCCAAGGATTTGACAATTTTCAAGCTAAGAATCCTAAAAACGGAGTTATGACCCTTCAAGATAGAAATGATAGTGAATAGAAGTGTTGAAGTCCTAAAGTAGTTGAAGTATGCTACCAAGGTGGAGAAGCAAGTCAAAGTAAGAAACAAGCAATATAAGCTTATCCACAGTTCTGTTAGTTATTAGAATCTCATAGCAGTTTCTAACGGTGAATTTGGGAAATGTAGCAACAATTCACATATGGAGGCTGAAACAACATCCACTGATATGAATATGAAGAATCAAAGCTTTCATTTCCAAGGATTTGACAATTTTCAAGCTAAGAATCCTAAAAACGGAGTTATGACCCTTCAAGATAAAAATGATAGTGAATAGAAGTGTTGAAGTCTTAAAGTAGTTGAAGTATGCTACCAAGGTGGAGAAGCAAGTCAAAGTAAGAAACAAGCAATATAGCTTATCCCACAGTTCTGTTAGTTATTAGAATCTCATAGGAGTTTCTAATGGTGAATTTGGGAGTTGTAGCAAGAAGACACATATGGAGGCTGAAACAACATCCACTAATATGAATATGAAGAATCAAAGCTTTCATTTCCAAGGATTTGACCATTTTCAAGATGAGAATCCTAAAAACGGAGTTATGACCCTTCAAGATAGAAATGATAGTGAATAGAAGTGTTGAAGTCTTAAAGTAGTTAAAGTATGCTACCAAGGTGGAGAAGCAAGTCAAAGTAAGAAACAAGCAATATAGCTTATCTCACAGTTCATATAGTTCTTTGAATCTCATAGGAGTTTCTATTGGTGAATTTGGGAGGTGTAGCAAGAAGAGACATATGGAGGATGAAACAACATCCACTGATATGAATATGAAGAATCAAAGCTTTCATTTCCAAGGATTTGACATTTTTCAAGCTAAGAATCCTTGGAAATGACCCTTCAAGATAGAGATGATAGTGAATAGAAGTGTTGAAGTCTTAAAGTAGTTAAAGTATGCTACCAAGGTGGAGAAGCAAGTCAAAGTAAGAAACAAGCAATATAGCTTATCATCGGATTAGCGTCGTGATTTGAATGTGAGAAGAATATGAAGAATCAAAGCTTTCATTTCCAAGGATTTGACCATTTTCAAGCTGAGAATCCTAAAAACGGAGTTATGACCCTTCAAGATAGAAATGATAGTGAATAGAAGTGTTGAAGTCTTAAAGTAGTTAAAGTATGCTACCAAGGTGGAGAAGCAAGTCAAAGTAAGAAACAAGCAATATAGCTTATCCCACAGTTCTATTAGTTATTTGAATCTCATAGGAGTTTCTAATGGTGAATTTGGGAGGTGTAGCAAGAAGAGACATATGGAGGATGAAACAACATCCACTGATATGAATATGAAGAATCAAAGCTTTCATTTCCAAGGATTTGACCATTTTCAAGCTAAGAATCCTAAAAACGGAGTTATGACCCTTCAAGATAGAGATGATAGTGAATAGAAGTGTTGAAGTCTTAAAGTAGTTAAAGTATGCTACCAAGGTGGAGAAGCAAGTCAAAGTAAGAAACAAGCAATATAAACTTATCCACAGTTCTGTTAGTTCTTAGAATCTCATAGGAGTTTCTAACGGTGAATTTGGGAAATGTAGCAACAATTCACATATGGAGGCTGAAACAACATCCACTGATATGAATATGAAGAATCAAAGCTTTCATTTCCAAGGATTTGACAATTTTCAAGCTAAGAATCCTAAAAGCGGAATTATGACCCCTCAAGATAGAAATGATAGTGAATAGAAGTGTTGAAGTCCTAAAGTAGTTGAAGTATGCTACCAAGGTGGAGAAGCAAGTCAAAGTAAGAAAAAACAATATAAGCTTATCCCACAGTTACTATTAGTTATTAGAATCTCATAGGGGTTTCTAACGGTGAATTTGGAAGTTGTAGCAACAAGTCACATATGGAGGCTGAAACAACATCCACTGATATGAATATGAAGAATCAAAGCTGTCACTTCAAAGGCCGAGACAATTATCAAGCCAAGACTCCTAAAACCGCCGTTATGACCCTTCAAGATAGAAATGAGAGTGAATAGAAGTGTTGAAGTCTTAAAGTAGTTGAAGTATGCTACCAAGGTGGAGAAGCAAGTCAAAGTAAGAAACAAGCAATATAGCTTATCCACAGTTCTGTTAGTTATTAGAATCTCATAGGAGTTTCTAATGGTGAATTTGGGAGTTGTAGCAAGAAGACACATATGGAGGCTGAAACAACATCCACTGATTTGAATATGAAGAATCAAAGCTTTCATTTCCAAGGATTTGACCATTTTCAAGCTGAGAATCCTAAAAACGGAGTTATGACCCTTCAAGATAGAAATGATAGTGAATAGAAGTGTTGAAGTCTTAAAGTAGTTGAAGTATGCTACCAAGGTGGAGAAGCAAGTCAAAGTAAGAAACAAGCAATATAGCTTATCCCACAGTTCTGTTAGTTATTTGAATCTCATAGGGTTATCTAATGGTGAATTTGGGAGGTGTAGCAAGAAGAGACATATGGAGGATGAAACAACATCCACTGATATGAATATGAAGAATCAAAGCTTTCATTTCTAAGGATTTGACCATTTTCAAGCTAAGAATCCTAAAAACGGAGTTATGACCCTTCAAGATAGAGATGATAGTGAATAGAAGTGTTGAAGTCTTAAAGTAGTTAAAGTATGCTACCAAGGTGGAGAAGCAAGTCAAAGTAAGAAACAAGCAATATAGCTTATCCCACAGTTCTATTAGTTATTTGAATCTCATATGAATATGAAGAATCAAAGCTTTCATTTCCAAGGATTTGACCATTTTCAAGCTGAGAATCCTAAAAACGGAGTTATGACCCTTCAAGATAGAAATGATAGTGAATAGAAGTGTTGAAGTCTTTAAGTAATTAATGTATGCTACCAAGGTGGAGAAGCAAGTCAAAGTAAGAAACAAGCAATATAGCCTATCCCACAGTTCTGTTAGTTATTTGAATCTCATAGGAGTTTCTAATGGTGAATTTGGGAGGTGAAGCAAGAAGAGACATATGGAGGATGAAACAACATCCACTGATATGAATATGAAGAATCAAAGCTTTCATTTCCAAGGATTTGACAATTTTCAAGCTAAGAATCCTAAAAACGGAGTTATGACCCTTCAAGATAGAAATGATAGTGAATAGAAGTGTTGAAGTCTTAAAGTAGTTAAAGTATGCTACCAAGGTGGAGAAGCAAGTCAAAGTAAGAAACAAGCAATATAGTTTATCCCACAGTTCTATTAGTTATTTGAATCTCATAGCAGTTTCTAACGGTGAATTTGGGAAATGTAGCAACAATTCACATATGGAGGCTGAAACAACATCCACTGATATGAATATGAAGAATCAAAGCTTTCATTTCCAAGGATTTGACAATTTTCAAGCTAAGAATCCTAAAAACGGAATTATGACCCTTCAAGATAGAAATGATAGTGAATAGAAGTGTTGAAGTCCTAAAGTAGTTGAAGTATGCTACCAAGGTGGAGAAGCAAGTCAAAGTAAGAAACAAGCAATATAGCTTATCCCACAGTTCTTTAGTTATTAGAATCTCATAGGGTTTCTAATGGTGAATTTGGGAAATGTAGCAAGAATTAACATATGGAGGCTGAAACAACATCCACTGATATGAATATGAAGAATCAAAGCTTTCATTTCCAAGGATTTGACAATTTTCAAGCTAAGAATCCTAAAAACGGAGTTATGACCCTTCAAGATAGAAATGATAGTGAATAGAAGTGTTGAAGTCTTAAAGTAGTTGAAGTATGCTACCAAGGTGGAGAAGCAAGTCAAAGTAAGAAACAAGCAATATAGCTTATCCCACAGTTCTGTTAGTTATTAGAATCTCATAGGAGTTTCTAATGGTGAATTTGGGAGTTGTAGCAAGAAGACACATATGGAGGCTGAAACAACATCCACTGATATGAATATGAAGAATCAAAGCTTTCATTTCCAAGGATTTGACCATTTTCAAGCTTAGTATCCTAATGGCGGAGTTATGACCCTTCAAGATAGAAATGATAGTGAATAGAAGTGTTGAAGTCTTAAAGTAGTTAAAGTATGCTACCAAGGTGGAGAAGCAAGTCAAAGTAAGAAACAAGCAATATAGCTTATCCCACAGTTCTGTTAGTTATTTGAATCTCATAGGAGTTTCTAATGGTGAATTTGGGAGGTGTAGCAAGAAGAGACATATGGAGGATGAAACAACATCCACTGATATGAATATGAAGAATCAAAGCTTTCATTTCCAAGGATTTGACCATTTTCAAGCTAAGAAGCCGAAAATCGGAGTTATGACCCTTCAAGATAGAGATGATAGTGAAGAGAAGTGGTGAAGTCTTAAAGTAGTTAAAGTATGCTACCAAGGTGGAGAAGCAAGTCAAATTAAGAAACAAACAATATAAGCTTATCCCAGGTTCTATTAGTTCTTTGAATCTCATAGGTGTTTCTAACGGTGAATTTGGGAAATGTAGCAACAATTCACATATGGAGGCTGAAACAACATCCACTGATATGAATATGAAGAATCAAAGCTTTCATTTCCAAGGATTTGACAATTTTCAAGCTAAGAATCCTAAAAGCGGATTATGACCCTTCAAGATAGAAATGATAGTGAATAGAAGTGTTGAAGTCTTAAAGTAGTTGAAGTATGCTACCAAGGTGGGGAAGCAAGTCAAAGTAAGAAAAAAGCATTATAGCTTATCCCACAGTTCCGTTAGTTATTAGAATCTCATAGAGTTTCTAACGGTGCATTTGGGAAATGGAGCAATAATTCACATGTGGAGGATGAAGCAACATGCACTGATAAGAATATGAAGAATCAAAGCTTTCATGTCCACGGATTTGACAATTGTCAAGGGAAGAATCCTAAGAGCGGAGTTATGACCCTTCAAGATAGAAATGATAGTGAATAGAAGTGTTGAAGTCTTAAAGTAGTTGAAGTATGCTACCAAGGTGGAGAAAGCAAGTCAAAGTAAGAAACAAGCAATATAACTTATCCCCAGTTCTATTAGTTATTAGAATCTCATAGGAGTTTCTAATGGTGAATTTGGGAGTTGTAGCAAGAAGACACATATGGAGGCTGAAACAACATCCACTGATATGAATATGAAGAATCAAAGCTTTCATTTCCAAGGATTTGACCATTTTCAAGCTGAGAATCCTAAAAACGGAGTTATGACCCTTCAAGATAGAAATGATAGTGAATAGAAGTGTTGAAGTCTTAAAGTAGTTAAAGTATGCTACCAAGGTGGAGAAGCAAGTCAAAGTAAGAAACAAGCAATATAGCTTATCCCACAGTTCTGTTAGTTATTTGAATCTCATAGGAGTTTCTAATGGTGAATTTGGGAGGTGTAGCAAGAAGAGACATATGGAGGATGAAACAACATCCACTGATATGAATATGAAGAATCAAAGCTTTCATTTCCAAGGATTTGACAATTTTCAAGCTAAGAATCCTAAAAACGGAGTTATGACCCTTCAAGATAGAAATGATAGTGAATAGAAGTGTTGAAGTCTTAAAGTAGTTGAAGTATGCTACCAAGGTGGAGAAGCAAGTCAAAGTAAGAAACAAGCAATATAGCTTATCCCACAGTTCTGTTAGTTATTAGAATCTCATAGGAGTTTCTAATGGTGAATTTGGGAGTTGTAGCAAGAAGACACATATGGAGGCTGAAACAACACCTATTGATGTGAATATGAAGAATCAATGCTTTCATTTCCAAGGATTTGACCATTTTCAAGCTAAGAATCCTAAAAACGGAGTTATGACCCTTCAAGATAGAAATGATAGTGAATAGAAGTGTTGAAGTCTTAAAGTAGTTAAAGTATGCTACCAAGGTGGAGAAGCAAGTCAAAGTAAGAAACAAGCATTATAGCTTATCCCACAGTTCTGTTAGTTATTTGAATCTCATAGGAGTTTCTAATGGTGAATTTGGGAGGTGTAGCAAGAAGAGACATATGGAGGATGAAACAACATCCACTGATATGAATATGAAGAATCAAAGCTTTCATTTCCAAGGATTTGACCATTTTCAAGCTAAGAATCCTAAAAACGGAGTTATGACCCTTCAAGATAGAGATGATAGTGAATAGAAGTGTTGAAGTCTTAAAGTAGTTAAAGTATGCTACCAAGGTGGAGAAGCAAGTCAAAGTAAGAAACAAGCAATATAGTTTATCCCACAGTTCTGTTAGTTATTTGAATCTAATAGGAGTTTCTAATGGTGAATTTGGGAGGTGTAGCAAGAAGAGACATATGGAGGATGAAACAACATCCACTGATATGAATATGAAGAATCAAAGCTTTCATTTCCAAGGATTTGACCATTTTCAAGCTAAGAATCCTAAAAACGGAGTTATGACCTTTCAAGATAGAGATGATAGTGAATAGAAGTGTTGAAGTCTTAAAGTAGTTAAAGTATGCTACCAAGGTGGAGAAGCAAGTCAAAGTAAGAAACAAGCAATATAGCTTATCCCACAGTTCTGTTAGTTATTTGAATCTCATAGCAGTTTCTAACGGTGAATTTGGGAAATGTAGCAACAATTCACATATGGAGGCTGAAACAACATCCACTGATATGAATATGAAGAATCAAAGCTTTCATTTCCAAGGATTTGACAATTTTCAAGCTAAGAATCCTTAAAACGGAGTTATGACCCTTCAAGATAGAAATGATAGTGAATAGAAGTGTTGAAGTCTTAAAGTAGTTGAAGTATGCTACCAAGGTGGAGAAGCAAGTCAAAGTAAGAAACAAGCATTATAGCTTATCCCATAGTTCAATTAGTTCTTAAAATCTCATAGGAGTTTCTAATGGTGAATATGGGAGTTGTAGCAAGAATACACATATGGAGGATGAAACAACATCCACTGATATGAATATGAAGAATCAAAGCTTTCATTTCCAAGGATTTGACCATTTTCAAGCTAAGAATCCTAAAAACGGAGTTATGACCCTTCAAGATAGAGATGATAGTGAATAGAAGTGTTGAAGTCTTAAAGTAGTTAAAGTATGCTACCAAGGTGGAGAAGCAAGTCAAAGTAAGAAACAAGCAATATAGCTTATCCCACAGTTCTATTAGTTATTTGAATCTCATAGCAGTTTCTAACGGTGAATTTGGGAAATGTAGCAACAATTCACATATGGAGGCTGAAACAACATCCACTGATATGAATATGAAGAATCAAAGCTTTCATTTCCAAAGGTTTGACAATTTTCAAGCGAAGAATCCTAAAAACGGAGTGAGGGCTCGTCAAGAGAGAAATGATAGTGAATAGAATTGTTGAAGTCTTAAAGTAGTTGAAGTATGCTACCAAGGTGTAGAAGCAAATCAATGTAAGAAACAAGCAATATAGCTTATCCCACAGTTCTGTTAGTTATTAGAATCTCATAGGAGTTTCTAATGGTGAATTTGGGAGTTGTAGCAAGAAGACACATATGGAGGCTGAAACAACATCCACTGATATGAATATGAAGAATCAAAGCTTTCATTTCCAAGGATTTGACCATTTTCAAGCTGAGAATCCCAAAAATGGAGTTATGACCCTTCAAGATAGAAATGATAGTGAATAGAAGTGTTGAAGTCTTAAAGTAGTTAAAGTATGCTACCAAGGTGGAGAAGCAAGTCAAAGTAAGAAACAAGCAATATAGCTTATCCCACAGTTCTGTTAGTTATTTGAATCTCATAGGAGTTTCTAACGGTGAATTTGGGAAATGTACCAAGAAGACACATATGGAGGATGAAACAACATCCACTGATAAGAATATGAAGAATCAAAGCTTTCATTTCCAAGGATTTGACAATTTTCAAGCTAAGAATCCTAAAAACGGAGTTATGACCCTTCAAGATAGAAATGATAGTGAATAGAAGTGTTGAAGTCTTAAAGTAGTTGAAGTATGCTACCAAGGTGGAGAAGCAAGTCAAAGTAAGAAACAAGCAATATAGCTTATCCAAAGTTATGTTAGTTATTAGAATCTCATAGGAGTTTCTAATGGTGAATTTGGAGGAGTTGTAGCTAGAAGACAGATATGGAGGCTGAAACGGAATCCAATGAGATGAATATGAAGAATCAAAGCTTTCATTTCCAAGGATTTGACCATTTTCAAGCTGAGAATCCTAAAAACGGAGTTATGACCCTTCAAGATAGAAATGATAGTGAATAGAAGTGTTGAAGTCTTAAAGTAGTTAAAGTATGCTACCAAGGTGGAGAAGCAAGTCAAAGTAAGAAACAAGCAATATAGCTTATCCCACAGTTCTGTTAGTTATTTGAATCTCATAGGAGTTTCTAATGGTGAATTTGGGAGGTGTAGCAAGAAGAGACATATGGAGGATGAAACAACATCCACTGATATGAATATGAAGAATCAAAGCTTTCATTTCCAAGGATTTGACCATTTTCAAGCTAAGAATCCTAAAAAGCGGAGTTATGACCCTTCAAGATAGAGATGATAGTGAATAGAAGTGTTGAAGTCTTAAAGTAGTTAAAGTATGCTACCAAGGTGGAGAAGCAAGTCAAAGTAAGAAACAAGCAATATAGCTTATCCCACAGTTCTATTAGTTATTTGAATCTCATAGCAGTTTCTAACGGTGAATTTGGGAAATGTAGCAACAATTCACATATGGAGGCTGAAACAACATCCACTGATATGAATATGAAGAATCAAAGCTTTCATTTCCAAGGATTTGACAATTTTCAAGCTAAGAATCCTAAAAACGGAGTTATGACCCTTCAAGATAGAAATGATAGTGAATAGAAGTGTTGAAGTCTTAAAGTAGTTGAAGTATGCTACCAAGGTGGAGAAGCAAGTCAAAGTAAGAAACAAGCAATATAGCTTATCCCACAGTTCTGTTAGTTATTAGAATCTCATAGGAGTTTCTAATGGTGAATTTGGGAGTTGTAGCAAAAAGACACATATGGAGGCTGAAACAACATCCACTGATATGAATATGAAGAATCAAAGCTTTCATTTCCAAGGATTTGACCATTTTCAAGCTAAGAATCCTAAAAACGGAGTTATGACCCTTCAAGATAGAAAGGATAGTGAATAGAAGTGTTGAAGTCTTAAAGTAGTTAAAGTATGCTACCAAGGTGGAGAAGCAAGTCAAAGTAAGAAACAAGCAATATAGCGTATCCCATTCTGTTAGTTATTTGAATCTCATAGCAGTTTCTAACGGTGAATTTGGGAAATGTAGCAACAATTCACATATGGAGGCTGAAACAACATCCATTGATATGAATATGAAGAATCAAAGCTTTCATTTCCAAGGATTTGACCATTTTCAAGCTGAGAATCCTAAAAACGGAGTTATGACCCTTCAAGATAGAAATGATAGTGAATAGAAGTGTTGAAGTCTTAAAGTAGTTGAAGTATGCTACCAAGGTGGAGAAGCAAGTCAAAGTAAGAAAAAAGTAATATAGCTTATCCCACAGTTCTGTTAGTTATTAGAATCTCATAGGAGTTTCTAATTGTGAATTTGGGAGTTGTAGCAAGAAGAGACATATGGAGGATGAAACAACATCCACTGATATGAATATGAAGAATCAAAGCTTTCATTTCCAAGGATTTGACAATTTTCAAGCTAAGAATCCTAAAAACGGAGTTATGACCCTTCAAGATAGAAATGATAGTGAATAGAAGTGTTGAAGTCTTAAAGTAGTTGAAGTATGCTACCAAGGTGGAGAAGCAATTCAAAGTAAGAAAAAAGTAATATAGCTTATCCCACAGTTCTGTTAGTTATTAGAATCTCATAGGAGTTTCTAATGGTGAATTTGGGAGTTGTAGCAAGAAGAGACATATGGAGGGTGAAACAACATCCACTGATATGAATATGAAGAATCAAAGCTTTCATTTCCAAGGATTTGACCATTTTTTGAGAATCCCAAAAGCGGAGTTATGACCCTTCAAGATAGAAATGATAGTGAATAGAAGTGTTGAAGTCTTAAAGTAGTTAAAGTATGCTACCAAGGTGGAGAAGCAAGTCAAAGTAAGAAACAAGCAATATAGCTTATCCCACAGTTCTGTTAGTTATTTGAATCTCATAGGAGTTTCTATTGGTGAATTTGGGAGGTGTAGCAAGAAGAGACATATGGAGGATGAAACAACATCCACTGATATGAATATGAAGAATCAAAGCTTTCATTTCCAAGGATTTGACCATTTTCAAGTTTAGAATCCCAAAAACAGAATTATGACCCTTCATGATAGAAATGATAGTGAATAGAAGTGTTGAAGTCTTAAAGTAGTTAAAGTATGCTACCAAGGTGGAGAAGCAAGTCAAAGTAAGAAACAAGCAATATAGCTTATCCCACAGTTCTGTTAGTTATTTGAATCTCATAGCAGTTTCTAACGGTGAATTTGGGAAATGTAGCAATAATTCACATATGGAGGCTGAAACAACATCCACTGATATGAATATGAAGAATCAAAGCTTTCATTTCCAAGGATTTGACAATTTTCAAGCTAAGAATCCTAAAAACGGAGTTATGACCCTTCAAGATAGAAATGATAGTGAATAGAAGTGTTGAAGTCTTAAAGTAGTTGAAGTATGCTACCAAGGTGGAGAAGCAAGTCAAAGTAAGAAACAAGCAATATAGCTTATCCCACAGTTCTGTTAGTTATTAGAATCTCATAGGAGTTTCTAATGGTGAATTTGGGAGTTGTAGCAAAAAGACACATATGGAGGCTGAAACAACATCCACTGATATGAATATGAAGAATCAAAGCTTTCATTTCCAAGGATTTGACCATTTTCAAGCTAAGAATCCTAAAAACGGAGTTATGACCCTTCAAGATAGAGATGATAGTGAATAGAAGTGTTGAAGTCTTAAAGTAGTTAAAGTATGCTACCAAGGTGGAGAAGCAAGTCAAAGTAAGAAACAAGCAATATAGCTTATCCCACAGTTCTGTTAGTTATTTGAATCTCATAGCAGTTTCTAACGGTGAATTTGGGAAATGTAGCAACAATTCACATATGGAGGCTGAAACAACACCTATTGATGTGAATATGAAGAATCAAAGCTTTCATTTCCAAGGATTTGACAATTTTCAAGCTAAGAATCCTAAAAACGGAATTATGACCCTTCAAGATAGAAATGATAGTGAATAGAAGTGTTGAAGTCCTAAAGTAGTTGAAGTATGCTACCAAGGTGGAGAAGCAAGTCAAAGTAAGAAACAAGCAATATAGCTTATCCCACAGTTCTGTTAGTTATTAGAATCTCATAGCAGTTTCTAACGGTGAATTTGGGAAATGTAGCAACAATTCACATATGGAGGCTGAAACAACATCCACTGATATGAATATGAAGAATCAAAGCTTTCATTTCCAAGGATTTGACAATTTTCAAGCTAAGAATCCTAAAAACGGAGTTATGACCCTTCAAGATAGAAATGATAGTGAATAGAAGTGTTGAAGTCTTAAAGTAGTTGAAGTATGCTACCAAGGTGGAGAAGCAAGTCTAAGTAAAAAACAAGCAATATAGCTTATCCCACAGTTCTGTTAGTTATTAGAATCTCATAGGAGTTTCTAATGGTGAATTTGGGAGTTGTAGCAAGAAGACACATATGGAGGCTGAAACAACATCCACTGATATGAATATGAAGAATCAAAGCTTTCATTTCCAAGGATTTGACCATTTTCAAGCTGAGAATCCTAAAAACGGAGTTATGACCCTTCAAGATAGAAATGATAGTGAATAGAAGTGTTGAAGTCTTAAAGTAGTTAAAGTATGCTACCAAGGTGGAGAAGCAAGTCAAAGTAAGAAACAAGCAATATAGCTTATCCCACAGTTCTGTTAGTTATTTGAATCTCATAGCAGTTTCTAACGGTGAATTTGGGAAATGTAGCAACAATTCACATATGGAGGCTGAAACAACATCCACTGATATGAATATGAAGAATCAAAGCTTTCATTTCCAAGGATTTGACAATTTTCAAGCTAAGAATCCTAAAAACGGAATTATGACCCTTCAAGATAGAAATGATAGTGAATAGAAGTGTTGAAGTCTTAAAGTAGTTGAAGTATGCTACCAAGGTGGAGAAGCAAGTCAAAGTAAGAAACAAGCAATATAAGCTTATCCACAGTTCTGTTAGTTATTAGAATCTCATAGCAGTTTCTAACGGTGAATTTGGGAAATGTAGCAACAATTCACATATTGAAGCTGAAACAAAACCTATTGATATGAATATGAAGAATCAAAGCTTTCATTTCCAAGGATTTGACAATTTTCAAGCTAAGAATCCTAAAAACGGAGTTATGACCCTTCAAGATAGAAATGATAGTGAATAGAAGTGTTGAAGTCTTAAAGTAGTTAAAGTATGCTACCAAGGTGGAGAAGCAAGTCAAAGTAAGAAACAAGCAATATAGCTTATCCAACAGTTCTGTTAGTTCTTTGAATCTCATAGGAGTTTCTATTGGTAAATTTGGGAGTTTTAGAAAGAATACGCATATGGAGGATGAAACAACATTCACTGATATGAATATGAAGAATCAATGCTTTCATTTCCAAGGATTTGACCATTTTCGAACTGAGAATACTAAAAACGAGGTTATGACCCTTCAAGATAGAGATGATAGTGAATAGAAGTGTTGAAGTCTTAAAGTAGTTAAAGTATGCTACCAAGGTGGAGAAGCAAGTCAAAGTAAGAAACAAGCAATATAAGCTTATCCCACAGTTCTATTAGTTATTTGAATCTCATAGGAGTTTCTAACGGTGAATTTGGGAAATGTAGCAACAATTCACATATGGAGGCTGAAACAACATCCACTGATATGAATATGTAGAATCAAAGCTTTCATTTCAAGGATTTGACAATTTTCAAGCTAAGAATCCTAAAAGCGGAATTATGACCCTTCAAGATAGAAATGATAGTGAATAGAAGTGTTGAAGTCCTAAAGTAGTTGAAGTATGCTACCAAGGTGGAGAAGCAAGTCAAAGTAAGAAACAAGCAATATAGCTTATCCCACAGTTCTGTTAGTTATTAGAATCTCATAGCAGTTTCTAACGGTGAATTTGGGAAATGTAGCAACAATTCACATATGGAGGCTGAAACAACATCCACTGATATGAATATGAAGAATCAAAGCTTTAATTTCCAAGGATTTGACAATTTTCAAGCTAAGAATCCTAAAAACGGAGTTATGACCCTTCAAGATAGAAATGATAGTGAATAGAAGTGTTGAAGTCTTAAAGTAGTTGAAGTATGCTACCAAGGTGGAGAAGCAAGTCAAAGTAAAAAACAAGCAATATAGCTTATCCCACAGTTCTGTTAGTTATTTGAATCTCATAGGAGTTTCTAATGGTGAATTTGGGAGTTGTAGCAAGAAGACACATATGGAGGCTGAAACAACATCCACTGATATGAATATGAAGAATCAAAGCTTTCATTTCCAAGGATTTGACCATTTTCAAACTGAGAATCCTAAAAACGAGGTTATGACCCTTCAAGATAGAAATGATAGTGAATAGAAGTGTTGAAGTCTTAAAGTAGTTAAAGTATGCTACCAAGGTGGAGAAGCAAGTCAAAGTAAGAAACAAGCAATATAGCTTATCCCACAGTTCTGTTAGTTATTTGAATCTCATAGGAGTTTCTAATGGTGAATTTGGGAGGTGTAGCAAGAAGAGACATATGGAGGATGAAACAACATCCACTGATATGAATATGAAGAATCAAAGCTTTCATTTCCAAGGATTTGACCATTTTCAAGCTAAGAATCCTAAAAACGGAGTTATGACCCTTCAAGATAGAGATGATAGTGAATAGAAGTGTTGAAGTCTTAAAGTAGTTAAAGTATGCTACCAAGGTGGAGAAGCAAGTCAAAGTAAGAAACAAGCAATATAGCTTATCCCACAGTTCTGTTAGTTATTTGAATCTCATAGCAGTTTCTAACGGTGAATTTGGGAAATGTAGCAACAATTCACATATGGAGGCTGAAACAACATCCACTGATATGAATATGAAGAATCAAAGCTTTCATTTCCAAGGATTTGACAATTTTCAAGCTAAGAATCCTAAAAACGGAGTTATGACCCTTCAAGATAGAAATGATAGTGAATAGAAGTGTTGAAGTCTTAAAGTAGTTGAAGTATGCTACCAAGGTGGAGAAGCAAGTCAAAGTAAGAAACAAGCAATATAGCTTATCCCATTGTTTTGTTTATTCTTAGAATCTCATAGGAGTTTCTAATGGTGAAATTGGGGAGTTGTAGCAAGACGACACATATGGAGGCTGAAACAACATCCACTGATATGAATATGAAGAATCAAAGCTTTCATTTCCAAGGATTTGACCATTTTCAAGCTAAGAATCCTAAAAACGGAGTTATGACCCTTCAAGATAGAGAGGATAGTGAATAGAAGTGTTGAAGTCTTAAAGTAGTTAAAGTATGCTACCAAGGTGGAGAAGCAAGTCAAAGTAAGAAACAAGCAATATAGCTTATCCCACAGTTCTGTTAGTTATTTGAATCTCATAGCAGTTTCTAACGGTGAATTTGGGAAATGTAGCAACAATTCACATATGGAGGCTGAAACAACATCCACTGATATGAATATGAAGAATCAAAGCTTTCATTTCCAAGGATTTGACCATTTTCAAGCTGAGAATCCTAAAAACGGAGTTATGACCCTTCAAGATAGAAATGATAGTGAATAGAAGTGTTGAAGTCTTAAAGTAGTTGAAGTATGCTACCAAGGTGGAGAAGCAAGTCAAAGTAAGAAAAAAGTAATATAGCTTATCCCACAGTTCTGTTAGTTATTAGAATCTCATAGGAGTTTCTAATTGTGAATTTGGGAGTTGTAGCAAGAAGAGACATAAGGAGGATGAAACAACATCCACTGATATGAATATGAAGAATCAAAGCTTTCATTTCCAAGGATTTGACAATTTTCAAGCTGAGAATCCTAAAAACGGAGTTATGACCCTTCAAGATAGAAATGATAGTGAATAGAAGTGTTGAAGTCTTAAAGTAGTTGAAGTATGCTACCAAGGTGGAGAAGCAAGTCAAAGTAAGAAAAAAGTAATATAGCTTATCCCACAGTTCTGTTGGTTATTAGAATCTCATAGGAGTTTCTAATGGTGAATTTGGGAGTTGTCGCAAGAAGAGACATATGGAGGATGAAACAACATCCACTGATATGAATATGAAGAATCAAAGCTTTCATTTCCAAAGATTTGACAATTTTCAAGCTAAGAATCCTAAAAACGGAGTTATGACCCTTCAAGATAGAAATGATAGTGAATAGAAGTGTTGAAGTCTTAAAGTAGTTAAAGTATGCTACCAAGGTGGAGAAGCAAGTCAAAGTAAGAAACAAGCAATATAGCTTATCCCACAGTTCTGTTAGTTATTTGAATCTCATAGGAGTTTCTAATAGTGAATTTGGGAGTTGTAGCAAGAAGACAGTATTGAGGATGAAACAACATCCACTGATATGAATATGAAGAATCAAAGCTTTCATTTCCAAGGATTTGACCATTTTCAAGCTAAGAATCCTAAAAACGGAGTTATGACCCTTCAAGATAGAGATGATAGTGAATAGAAGTGTTGAAGTCTTAAAGTAGTTAAAGTATGCTACCAAGGTGGAGAAGCAAGTCAAAGTAAGAAACAAGCAATATAGCTTATCCCACAGTTCTGTTAGTTATTTGAATCTCATAGCAGTTTCTAACGGTGAATTTGGGAAATGTAGCAACAATTCACATATGGAGGCTGAAACAACATCCACTGATATGAATATGAAGAATCAAAGCTTTCATTTCCAAGGATTTGACAATTTTCAAGCTAAGAATCCTAAAAACGGAGTTATGACCCTTCAAGATAGAAATGATAGTGAATAGAAGTGTTGAAGTCTTAAAGTAGTTGAAGTATGCTACCAAGGTGGAGAAGCAAGTCAAAGTAAGAAACAAGCAATATAGCTTATCCCACAGTTCTGTTAGTTATTAGAATCTCATAGGAGTTTCTAATGGTGAATTTGGGAGTTGTAGCAAAAAAGACACATATGGAGGCTGAAACAACATCACATGATATGAATATGAAGAATCAAAGCTTTCATTTCCAAGGATTTGACCATTTTCAAGCTAAGAATCCTAAAAACGGAGTTATGACCCTTCAAGATAGAGATGATAGTGAATAGAAGTGTTGAAGTCTTAAAGTAGTTAAAGTATGCTACCAAGGTGGAGAAGCAAGTCAAAGTAAGAAACAAGCAATATAGCTTATCTCACAGTTCTGTTAGTTATTTGAATCTCATAGCAGTTTCTAACGGTGAATTTGGGAAATGTAGCAACAATTCACATATGGAGGCTGAAACAACATCCACTGATATGAATATGAAGAATCAAAGCTTTCATTTCCAAGGATTTGACAATTTTCAAGCTAAGAATCCTAAAAACGGAGTTATGACCCTTCAAGATAGAAATGATAGTGAATAGAAGTGTTGAAGTCTTAAAGTAGTTAAAGTATGCTACCAAGGTGGAGAAGCAAGTCAAAGTAAGAAACAAGCAATATAGCTTATCCCACAGTTCTGTTAGTTATTAGAATCTCATAGGAGTTTCTAATGGTGAATTTGGGAAATGTAGCAACAATTCACATATGGAGGCTGAAACAACATCCACTGATATGAATATGAAGAATCAAAGCTTTCATTTCCAAGGATTTGACAATTTTCAAGCTAAGAATCCTAAAAACGGAGTTATGACCCTTCAAGATAGAAATGATAGTGAATAGAAGTGTTGAAGTCTTAAAGTAGTTGAAGTATGCTACCAAGGTGGAGAAGCAAGTCAAAGTAAGAAACAAGCAATATAGCTTATCCCAGAGTTATGTTAGTTCTTGGAATCTCATAGGAGTTTCTAATGGTGAATTTGGGAGTTGTAGCAAGACGACACATATGGAGGCTGAAACAACATCCACTGATATGAATATGAAGAATCAAAGCTTTCATTTCCAAGGATTTGACCATTTTCAAGCTGAGAATCCTAAAAACGGAGTTATGACCCTTCAAGATAGAAATGATAGTGAATAGAAGTGTTGAAGTCTTAAAGTAGTTAAAGTATGCTACCAAGGTGGAGAAGCAAGTCAAAGTAAGAAACAAGCAATATAGCTTATCCACAGTTACATTAGTTATTTGAATCTCACAGGAGTTACTAACGGTGAATTTGGGAAATGTAGCAACAATTCACATATGGAGGCTGAAACAACATCCACTGATATGAATATGAAGAATCAAAGCTTTCATTTCCAAGGATTTGACAATTTTCAAGCTAAGAATCCTAAAAACGGAATTATGACCCTTCAAGATAGAAATGATAGTGAATAGAAGTGTTGAAGTCCTAAAGTAGTTGAAGTATGCTACCAAGGTGGAGAAGCAAGTCAAAGTAAGCAATATAGCTTATCCCACAGTTCTGTTAGTTATTAGAATCTCATAGCAGTTTCTAACGGTGAATTTGGGAAATGTAGCAACAATTCACATATGGAGGCTGAAACAACATCCACTGATATGAATATGAAGAATCAAAGCTTTCATTTCCAAGGATTTGACCATTTTCAAGCTGAGAATCCTAAAAACGGAGTTATGACCCTTCAAGATAGAAATGATAGTGAATAGAAGTGTTGAAGTCTTAAAGTAGTTGAAGTATGCTACCAAGGTGGAGAAGCAAGTCAAAGTAAGAAAAAAGTAATATAGCTTATCCCACAGTTCTGTTAGTTATTAGAATCTCATAGGAGTTTCTAATTGTGAATTTGGGAGTTGTAGCAAGAAGAGACATATGGAGGATGAAACAACATCCACTGATATGAATATGAAGAATCAAAGCTTTCATTTCCAAGGATTTGACAATTTTCAAGCTAAGAATCCTAAAAACGGAGTTATGACCCTTCAAGATAGAAATGATAGTGAATAGAAGTGTTGAAGTCTTAAAGTAGTTGAAGTATGCTACCAAGGTGGAGAAGCAATTCAAAGTAAGAAAAAAGTAATATAGCTTATCCCACAGTTCTGTTAGTTATTAGAATCTCATAGGAGTTTCTAATGGTGAATTTGGGAGTTGTAGCAAGAAGAGACATATGGAGGGTGAAACAACATCCACTGATATGAATATGAAGAATCAAAGCTTTCATTTCCAAGGATTTGACCATTTTCAAGCTGAGAATCCTAAAAACGGAGTTATGACCCTTCAAGATAGAAATGATAGTGAATAGAAGTGTTGAAGTCTTAAAGTAGTTAAAGTATGCTACCAAGGTGGAGAAGCAAGTCAAAGTAAGAAACAAGCAATATAGCGTATCCCACAGTTCTGTTAGTTATTTGAATCTCATAGGAGTTTCTAATGGTGAATTTGGGAGGTGTAGCAAGAAGAGACATATGGAGGATGAAACAACATCCACTGATATGAATATGAAGAATCAAAGCTTTCATTTCCAAGGATTTGACCATTTTCAAGCTAAGAATCCTAAAAACGGAGTTATGACCCTTCAAGATAGAGATGATAGTGAATAGAAGTGTTGAAGTCTTAAAGTAGTTAAAGTATGCTACCAAGGTGGAGAAGCAAGTCAAAGTAAGAAACAAGCAATATAGCTTATCCCACAGTTCTGTTAGTTATTTGAATCTCATAGCAGTTTCTAACGGTGAATTTGGGAAATGTAGCAATAATTCACATATGGAGGATGAAACAACATCCACTGATATGAATATGAAGAATCAAAGCTTTCATTTCCAAGGATTTGACAATTTTCATGCTAAGAATCCTAAAAACGCAGTTATGACCCTTCAAGATAGAAATGATAGTGAATAGAAGTGTTGAAGTCTTAAAGTAGTTGAAGTATGCTACCAAGGTGGAGAAGCAAGTCAAAGTAAGAAAAAAGTAATATGGCTTATCCCACAGTTCTCTTAGTTATTAGAATCTCATAGGAGTTTCTAATGGTGAATTTGGGAGTTGTAGCAAGAAGAGACATATGGAGGATGAAACAACATCCACTGATATGAATATGAAGAATCAAAGCTTTCATTTCCAAGGATTTGACCATTTTCAAGCTAAGAATCCTAAAAACGGAGTTATGACCCTTCAAGATAGAGATGATAGTGAATAGAAGTGTTGAAGTCTTAAAGTAGTTAAAGTATGCTACCAAGGTGGAGAAGCAAGTCAAAGTAAGAAACAAGCAATATAGCTTATCCCACAGTTCTATTAGTTATTTGAATCTCATAGCAGTTTCTAACGGTGAATTTGGGAAATGTAGCAACAATTCACATATGGAGGCTGAAACAACATCCACTGATATGAATATGAAGAATCAAAGCTTTCATTTCCAAGGATTTGACAATTTTCAAGCTAAGAATCCTAAAAACGGAATTATGACCCTTCAAGATAGAAATGATAGTGAATAGAAGTGTTGAAGTCCTAAAGTAGTTGAAGTATGCTACCAAGGTGGAGAAGCAAGTCAAAGTAAGAAACAAGCAATATAGCTTATCCCAGTTCTGTTAGTTATTAGAATCTCATAGGAGTTTCTAACGGTGAATTTGGGAAATGTGTAGCAACGATTCACATACGGAGCCTGAAACAACATCCACTGATATGAATATGGAGAATCAAAGCTTTCATTTCCAAGGATTTGACAATTTTCAAGCTAAGAACCCTAAAACGGAGTTATGACCCTTCAAGATAGAAATGATAGTGAATAGAAGTGTTGAAGTCTTAAAGTAGTTGCAGTATGCTACCAGGGTGGAGAAAGCAAGTCAAAGTAAGAAACAAGCAATATAAGCTTATCCCACAGTTCTGTTAGTTATTAGAATCTCATAGGAGTTTCTAATGGTGAATTTGGGAGTTGTAGCAAGAAGACACATATGGAGGCTGAAACAACATCCACTGATTTGAATATGAAGAATCAAAGCTTTCATTTCCAAGGATTTGACCATTTTCAAGCTGAGAATCCTAAAAACGGAGTTATGACCCTTCAAGATAGAAATGATAGTGAATAGAAGTGTTGAAGTCTTAAAGTAGTTAAAGTATGCTACCAAGGTGGAGAAGCAAGTCAAAGTAAGAAACAAGCAATATAGCTTATCCCACAGTTCTGTAAGTTATTTGAATCTCATAGGAGTTTCTAATGGTGAATTTGGGAGGTGTAGCAAGAAGAGACATATGGAGGATGAAACAACATCCACTGATATGAATATGAAGAATCAAAGCTTTCATTTCTAAGGATTTGACCATTTTCAAGCTAAGAATCCTAAAAACGGAGTTATGACCCTTCAAGATAGAGATGATAGTGAATAGAAGTGTTGAAGTCTTAAAGTAGTTAAAGTATGCTACCAAGGTGGAGAAGCAAGTCAAAGTAAGAAACAAGCAATATAGCTTATCCCACAGTTCTATTAGTTATTTGAATCTCATATGAATATGAAGAATCAAAGCTTTCATTTCCAAGGATTTGACCATTTTCAAGCTGAGAATCCTAAAAACGGAGTTATGACCCTTCAAGATAGAAATGATAGTGAATAGAAGTGTTGAAGTCTTAAAGTAGTTAAAGTATGCTACCAAGGTGGAGAAGCAAGTCAAAGTAAGAAACAAGCAATATAGCTTATCCCACAGTTCTGTTAGTTATTAGAATCTCATAGGAGTTTCTAATGGTGAATTTGGGAGTTGTAGCAAAAAGACACATATGGAGGCTGAAACAACATCCACTGATATGAATATGAAGAATCAAAGCTTTCATTTCCAATGATTTGACCATTTTCAAGCTAAGAATCCAAAAAATGGAGTTATGACCCTTCAAGATAGAGATGATAGTGAATAGAAGTGTTGAAGTCTTAAAGTAGTTAAAGTATGCTACCAAGGTGGAGAAGCAAGTCAAAGTAAGAAACAAGCAATATAGCTTATCCCACAGTTCTGTTAGTTATTTGAATCTCATAGCAGTTTCTAACGGTGAATTTGGGAAATGTAGCAACAATTCACATATGGAGGCTGAAACAACATCCACTGATATGAATATGAAGAATCAAAGCTTTCATTTCCAAGGATTTGACAATTTTCAAGCTAAGAATCCTAAAAACAGCGTTATGACCCTTCAAGATAGAAATGATAGTGAATAGAAGTGTTGAAGTCTTAAAGTAGTTAAAGTATGCTACCAAGGTGGAGAAGCAAGTCAAAGTAAGAAACAAGCAATATAGCTTATCCCACAGTTCTGTTAGTTATTTGAATCTCATAGGAGTTTCTAATGGTGAATTTGGGAGGTGTAGCAAGAAGAGACATATGGAGGATGAAACAACATCCACTGATATGAATATGAAGAATCAAAGCTTTCATTTCCAAGGATTTGACCATTTTCAAGCTAAGAATCCTAAAAACGTAGTTATGACCCTTCAAGATAGAAATGATAGTGAATAGAAGTGTTGAAGTCTTAAAGTAGTTAAAGTATGCTACCAAGGTGGAGAAGCAAGTCAAAGTAAGAAACAAGCAATATAGCTTATCCCACAGTTCATATAGTTCTTTGAATCTCATAGGAGTTTCTATTGGTGAATTTGGGAAATGTAGCAACAATTCACATATGGAGGCTGAAACAACATCCACTGATATGAATATGAAGAATCAAAGCTTTCATTTCCAAGGATTTGACAATTTTCAAGCTAAGAATCCTAAAAACGGAGTTATGACCCTTCAAGATAGAAATGATAGTGAATAGAAGTGTTGAAGTCTTAAAGTAGTTGAAGTATGCTACCAAGGTGGAGAAGCAAGTCAAAGTAAGAAAAAGTTATATGGCTTATCCCACAGTTCTCTTAGTTATTAGAATCTCATAGCAGTTTCTAACGGTGAATTTGGGAAATGTAGCAATAATTCACATATGGAGGCTGAAACAACATCCACTGATATGAATATGAAGAATCAAAGCTTTCATTTCCAAGGATTTGACAATTTTCAAGCTAAGAATCCTAAAAACAGAGTTATGACCCTTCAAGATAGAAATGATAGTGAATAGAAGTGTTGAAGTCTTAAAGTAGTTGAAGTATGCTACCAAGGTGGAGAAGCAAGTCAAAGTAAGAAACAAGCAATATAGCTTATCCCACAGTTCTGTTAGTTATTAGAATCTCATAGGAGTTTCTAATGGTGAATTTGGGAGTTGTAGCAAGAAGACACATATGGAGGCTGAAACAACATCCACTGATTTGAATATGAAGAATCAAAGCTTTCATTTCCAAGGATTTGACCATTTTTAAGTTGAGAACACCAAAAACAGAGTTATGACCCTTCAAGATAGAAATGAAAGTGAATAGAAGTGTTGAAGTCTTAAAGTAGTTGAAGTATGCTACCAAGGTGGAGAAGCAAGTCAAAGTAAGAAACAACAAGTATAAGCTTATCCCACGATTCTGTAAGTTATTTGAATCTCATAGGAGTTTCTAATGGTGAATGTGGGAGGTGTCAAGAAGAGACATATGGAGGATGAAACAACATCCACTGATATGAATATGAAGAATCAAAGCTTTCATTTCTAAGGATTTGACCATTTTCAAGCTAAGAATCCTAAAAGCGGAGTTATGACCCGTCAAGATAGAGATGATAGTGAATAGAAGTGTTGAAGTCTTAAAGTAGTTAAAGTATGCTACCAAGGTGGAGAAGCAAGTCAAAGTAGGAAAGAAGCAATATAAGCTTATCCCACAGTTCTATTAGTTATTTGAATCTCATATGAATATGAAGAATCAAAGCTTTCATTTCCAAGGATTTGACCATTTTCAAGTGAGAATCCTAAAACGGAGTTATGACCCTTCAAGATAGAAATGATAGTGAATAGAAGTGTTGAAGTCTTAAAGTAGTTAAAGTATGCTACCAAGGTGGAGAAGCAAGTCAAAGTAAGAAACAAGCAATATAGCTTATCCCACAGTTCTGTTAGTTATTAGAATCTCATAGGAGTTTCTAATGGTGAATTTGGGAGTTGTAGCAAAAAGACACATATGGAGGCTGAAACAACATCCACTGATATGAATATGAAGAATCAAAGCTTTCATTTCCAAGGATTTGACCATTTTCAAGCTAAGAATCCTAAAAACGGAGTTATGACCCTTCAAGATAGAGATGATAGTGAATAGAAGTGTTGAAGTCTTAAAGTAGTTAAAGTATGCTACCAAGGTGGAGAAGCAAGTCAAAGTAAGAAACAAGCAATATAGCTTATCCCACAGTTCTGTTAGTTATTTGAATTGAATATGAAGAATCAAAGCTTTCATTTCCAAGGTTTGACCATTTTTCAAGATGAGAATCCTAAAAACGGAGTTATGACCCTTCAAGATAGAAATGATAGTGAATAGAAGTGTTGAAGTCTTAAAGTAGTTAAAGTATGCTACCAAGGTGGAGAAGCAAGTCAAAGTAAGAAACAAGCAATATAGCTTATCCCACAGTTCTGTTAGTTATTTGAATCTCATAGCAGTTTCTAACGGTGAATTTGGGAAATGTAGCAATAATTCACATATGGAGGCTGAAACAACATCCACTGATATGAATATGAAGAATCAAAGCTTTCATTTCCAAGGATTTGACAATTTTCAAGCTAAGAATCCTAAAAACGGAGTTATGACCCTTCAAGATAGAAATGATAGTGAATAGAAGTGTTGAAGTCTTAAAGTAGTTGAAGTATGCTACCAAGGTGGAGAAGCAAGTCAAAGTAAGAAACAAGCAATATAGCTTATCCCACAGTTCTGTTAGTTATTTGAATCTCATAGGAGTTTCTAATGGTGAATTTGGGAGGTGTAGCAAGAAGAGACATATGGAGGATGAAACAACATCCACTGATATGAATATGAAGAATCAAAGCTTTCATTTCCAAGGATTTGACCATTTTCAAGCTAAGAATCCTAAAAACGGAGTTATGACCCTTCAAGATAGAGATGATAGTGAATAGAAGTGTTGAAGTCTTAAAGTAGTTAAAGTATGCTACCAAGGTGGAGAAGCAAGTCAAAGTAAAAAACAAGCATTATAGCTTTTCCTATAATTCTGTTAGTTATTTGAATCTCATAGCAGTTTCAAACGGTGAATTTGGGAAATGTAGCAATAATTCACATATGGAGGCTGAAACAACATCCACTGATATGAATATGAAGAATCAAAGCTTTTATTTCCAAGGATTTGACAATTTTCAAGCTAAGAATCCTAAAAACGGAATTATGACCCTTCAAGATAGAAATGATAGTGAATAGAAGTGTTGAAGTCTCAAAGTAGTTGAAGCATGCTACCAAGGTGGAGAAGCAAGTCAAAGTAAGAAACAAGCATTATAACTTATCCCACAGTTCTCTTAGTTATTAGAATCTCATAGGAGTTTCTAATGGTGAATTTGGGAAATGTAGCAACAATTCACATATGGAGGCAATGAAACAACATCCACTGATATGAATATGAAGAATCAAAGCTTTCATTTCCAAGGACGTTGCAATGTGCAAGCTAAGGAGCCTAAAAGCGGAGTTATGACCCTTCAAGATAGAAATGATAGTGAATAGAAGTGTTGAAGTCTTAAAGTAGTTGAAGTATGCTACCAAGGTGGAGAAGCAAGTCAAAGTAAGAAACAAGCATTATAGCTTAGTTCACAGTGCTGGTAGTTGTTTGAATCGCATAGGAGTGTCTAATTGTGAAGTTGGAAAGTTTAGCAAGAAGACACATATGGGGGCTGAGACAACATCCACTGATTTGAATATGAAGAATCAAAGCTTTTCATTTCCAAGGATTTGACCATTTTCAAGCTGAGAATCCTAAAAACGGAGTTATGACCCTTCAAGATAGAAATGATAGTGAATAGAAGTGTTGAAGTCTTAAAGTAGTTAAAGTATGCTACCAAGGTGGAGAAGCAAGTCAAAGTAAGAAACAAGCAATATAAGCTTATCCCACAGTTCTGTAAGTTATTTGAATCTCATAGGAGTTTCTAATGGTGAATTTGGGAGGTGTAGCAAGAAGAGACATATGGAGGATGAAACAACATCCTGATATGAATATGAAGAATCAAAGCTTTCATTTCCAAGGATTTGACCATTTTCAAGCTAAGAATCCTAAAAACGGAGTTATGACCCTTCAAGATAGAAATGATAGTGAATAGAAGTGTTGAAGTCTTAAAGTAGTTAAAGTATGCTACCAAGGTGGAGAAGCAAGTCAAAGTAAGAAACAAGCAATATAGCTTATCCCACAGTTCTATTAGTTATTTGAATCTCATATGAATATGAAGAATCAAAGCTTTCATTTCCAAGGATTTGACCATTTTCAAGCTGAGAATCCTAAAAACGGAGTTATGACCCTTCAAGATAGAAATGATAGTGAATAGAAGTGTTGAAGTCTTAAAGTAGTTAAAGTATGCTACCAAGGTGGAGAAGCAAGTCAAAGTAAGAAACAAGCAATATAGCTTATCCCACAGTTCTGTTAGTTATTAGAATCTCATAGGAGTTTCTAATGGTGAATTTGGGAGTTGTAGCAAAAAGACACATATGGAGGCTGAAACAACATCCACTGATATGAATATGAAGAATCAAAGCTTTCATTTCCAAGGATTTGACCATTTTCAAGCTAAGAATCCAAAAAATGGAGTTATGACCCTTCAAGATAGAGATGATAGTGAATAGAAGTGTTGAAGTCTTAAAGTAGTTAAAGTATGCTACCAAGGTGGAGAAGCAAGTCAAAGTAAGAAACAAGCAATATAGCTTATCCCACAGTTCTGTTAGTTATTTGAATCTCATAGCAGTTTCTAACGGTGAATTTGGGAAATGTAGCAACAATTCACATATGGAGGCTGAAACAACATCCACTGATATGAATATGAAGAATCAAAGCTTTCATTTCCAAGGATTTGACAATTTTCAAGCTAAGAATCCTAAAAACGGAGTTATGACCCTTCAAGATAGAAATGATAGTGAATAGAAGTGTTGAAGTCTTAAAGTAGTTAAAGTATGCTACCAAGGTGGAGAAGCAAGTCAAAGTAAGAAACAAGCAATATAGCTTATCCCGCAGGTCTGTTAGTTATTTGAATCTCATGGGAGTTTCTAATGGTGAATTTGGGAGTCGTAGCAAGAAGCGACCAATGGAGGATGAAACTACATCCACTGATATGAATATGAAGAATCACAGCTTTCATTTCCAAGGATTTGACCATTTTCACGCTCAGAATCCTCCACACGGAGTTATGACCCTTCAAGATAGAGATGATAGTGAATAGAAGTGTTGAAGTCTTAAAGTAGCTGAAGTATGCTACCAAGGTGGAGAAGCAAGTCAAAGTAAGGAAACAAGCAATATAGCTCATCCACAGTTCTGTTAGTTATTTGAATCTCATAGCAGTTTCTAACGGTGAATTTGGGAAATGTAGCAACAATTCACATATGGAGGCTGAAACAACATCCACTGATATGAATATGAAGAATCAAAGCTTTCATTTCCAAGGATTTGACAATTTTCAAGCTAAGAATCCTAAAAACGGAATTATGACCCTTCAAGATAGAAATGATAGTGAATAGAAGTGTTGAAGTCCTAAAGTAGTTGAAGTATGCTACCAAGGTGGAGAAGCAAGTCAAAGTAAGAAACAAGCAATATAGCTTATCCCACAGTTCTGTTAGTTATTAGAATCTCATAGCAGTTTCTAACGGTGAATTTGGGAAATGTAGCAACAATTCACATATGGAGGCTGAAACAACATCCACTGATATGAATATGAAGAATCAAAGCTTTCATTTCCAAGGATTTGACAATTTTCAAGCTAAGAATCCTAAAAACGGAGTTATGACCCTTCAAGATAGAAATGATAGTGAATAGAAGTGTTGAAGTCTTAAAGTAGTTGAAGTATGCTACCAAGGTGGAGAAAGCAAGTCAAAGTAAGAAACAAGCAATATAGCTTATCCAGTTCTTTTAGTTCTAAGAATCTTATAGGAGTTTCTAATGGTGAATTTGGGAGTTGTAGCAAGAAGACACATATGGAGGCTGAAACAACATCCACTGATTTGAATATGAAGAATCAAAGCTTTCATTTCCAAGGTTTGACCATTTTCAAGCTGAGAATCCTAAAAGCGGAGTTATGACCCTTCAAGATAGAAATGATAGTGAATAGAAGTGTTGAAGTCTTAAAGTAGTTAAAGTATGCTACCAAGGTAGAGAAGCAAGTCAAAGTAAGAAACAAGCATTATAGCTTATCTCACAGTTCTCTTAGTTATTAGAATCTCATAGGAGTTTCTAATGGTGAATTTGGGAGTTGTAGCAAGAAGAGACATATGGAGGATGAAACAACATCCACTGATATGAATATGAAGAATCAAAGCTTTCATTTCCAAGGATTTGACCATTTTCAAGCTGAGAATCCCAAAAACGGAGTTATGACCCTTCAAGATAGAAATGAGAGTGAATAGAAGTGTTGTAGTCTTAAAGTAGTTAAAGTATGCTACCAAGGTGGAGAAGCAAGTCAAAGTAAGAAAACAAGCAATATAAGCTTATCCCACAGTTCTATTAGTTATTTGAATCTCCATATGAATATGAAGAATCAAAGCTTTTCATTTCCAAGGATTTGACCATTTTCAAGCTGAGAATCCTAAAAACAGGTTATGACCCTTCAAGATAGAAATGATAGTGAATAGAAGTGTTGAAGTCTTAAAGTAGTTAAAGTATGCTACCAAGGTGGAGAAGCAAGTCAAAAGTAAGAAACAAGCAATATAAGCTTATCCACAGTTCTGTTAGTTATTAGACTCTCATAGGAGTTTCTAATGGTGAATTTGGGAGTTGTAGCAACAAGACACATATGGAGGCTGAAACCACATCCACTGATATGAATATGACGAATCAAAGCTTTCATTTCCAAGTTTGACCATTTTCAAGCTAAGAATCCAAAAAAGGAGTTATGACCCTTCAAGATAGAGATGATTGTGAATAGGAGTGTTGAAGTCTTAAAGTAATTCAATTATTCAACCAAGGTGGAGAGGCAAGTAAAAGTGAAAAACAAGGAATACAGCTTAACCCATCGGTCGGTTAGTTATTTGAATCTCATAGGAGTGTCTAACGGTGGATTTGGGAAATGTAGCAACAATTCACATATGGAGGCTGAAACAACATCCACTGATCTGAATATGAAGAATCAAAGCTTTCATTTCCAAGGATTTGACAATTTTCAAGCTAAGAATCCTAAAAAGCGGAATTATCACCTTTCAAGATAGAAATGATAGTGAATAGAAGTGTTGAAGTCTTAAAGTAGTTGAAGTATGCTACTAAGGAGACGAAGCAAGTCAAAGTAAGAAACAAGCAATATAGCTTATCCCACAGTTCTGTTAGTTATTAGAATCTCATAGCAGTTTCTAACGGTGAATTTGGGAAATGTAGCAACAATTCACATATGGAGGCTGAAACAACATCCACTGATATGAATATGAAGAATCAAAGCTTTCATTTCCAAGGATTTGACAATTTTCAAGCTAAGAATCCTAAAAACGGAGTTATGACCCTTCAAGATAGAAATGATAGTGAATAGAAGTGTTGAAGTCTTAAAGTAGTTGAAGTATGCTACCAAGGTGGAGAAGCAAGTCAAAGTAAGAAACAAGCAATATAGCTTATCCCACAGTTCTGTTAGTTATTAGAATCTCATAGGAGTTTCTAATGGTGAATTTGGGAGTTGTAGCAAGAAGACACATATGGAGGCTGAAACAACATCCACTGATATGAATATGAAGAATCAAAGCTTTCATTTCCAAGGATTTGACCATTTTTAAGCTGAGAATCCCAAAAGCGGAGTTATGACCCTTCAAGATAGAAATGATAGTGAATAGAAGTGTTGAAGTCTTAAAGTAGTTAAAGTATGCTACCAACGTGGAGAAGCAAGTCAAAGTAAGAAAACGCAATATAGCTTATCCCACAGTTCTGTTAGTTCTTTGAATCTCATAGGAGTTTCTAATGGTGAATTTGGGAAATGTAGCAACAATTCATATGGAGGCTGAAACAACATCCATTGATATGAATATGAAGAATCAAAGCTTTCATTTCCAAGGATTTGACAATTTTCAAGCTAAGAATCCTAAAAGCGGAGTTATGACCCTTCAAGATAGAAATGATAGTGAATAGAAGTGTTGAAGTCCTTAAAGTAGTTGAAGTATGCTACCAAGGTGGAGAAAGCAAGTCAAAAAGAAACAAGCAATATAGCTTATCCCATAGTTATGTTAGTTCTTAGAATCCCATAGGAGTTTCTAATGGTGAATATGGAGAGTTGTAGCAACAATTCACAT
The DNA here is from genome assembly GCA_028015245.1 of Cardamine occulta. Taxonomy (NCBI): domain Eukaryota; kingdom Viridiplantae; phylum Streptophyta; class Magnoliopsida; order Brassicales; family Brassicaceae; genus Cardamine; species Cardamine occulta. Next base: position 26,303,449 of record CM051386.1, on the reverse strand, counting down.
ATGGAGGCTGAAACAACATCCACTGATATGAATATGAAGAATCAAAGCTTTCATTTCCAAGGATTTGACCATTTTCAAGCTGAGAATTCCAAAAACAGAGTTATGACCCTTCAAGATAGAATTGATAGTGAATAGAAGTGTTGAAGGCTTAAAGTAGTTCCAGTATGCTACCACGGTAGAGAAGCAAGTCAAAGTAAGAAACAAGCATTATAGCTTATTTCACAGTTCTGTTAGTTATTAGAATCTCATAGGAGTTTCTAATGGTGAATTTGGGAGTTGTAGCAAGAAGACACATATGGAGGCTGAAACAACATCCACTGATATGCATATGAAGAATCAAAGCTTTCATTTCCAAGGATTTAACCATTTTCAAGCTGAGAATCCCAAAAATGGGGTTATGACCCTTCAAGATAGAATTGATAGTGAATAGAAGTGTTGAAGTCTTAAAGTAGTTAAAGTATGCTACCAAGGTGGAGAACCAAGTCAAAGTAAGAAACAAGCAATATAGCTTATCCCACAGTTCTGTTAGTTATTTGAATCTCATATGAGTTTCTAATGGTGAATTTGGGAGTTGTAGCAATAATTCACATATGGAGGCTGAAACAACATCCATTGATATGAATATGAAGAATCAAAGCTTTCATTTCCAAGGATTTGACAATTTTCCAAGCTAAGAATCCTAGAAGCGGGGGTATGACGCTTCAAGATAGAAATGATAGTGAAGAGAAGTGTTGAAGTATTAAACTAGTTGAAGTATGCTACCAAGGTGGAGAAGCAAGTCAAAGTAAGAAACAAGCAATATAAGCTTATCCCACAGTTCTGTTAGTTATTAGAATCTCATAGGAGTTTCTAATGGTGATTTATTTGGGAGTTGTAGCAAGACACATATGGAAGCTGAAACAACATCCACTGAGATGAATATGAAGAATCAAAGCTTTCATTTCCAAGGATTTGACCATTTTCAAGCTGAGAATCCTAAAAACGGAGTTATGACCCTTCAAGATAGAAATGATAGTGAATAGAAGTGTTGAAGTCTTAAAGTAGTTAAAGTATGCTACCAAGGTGGAGAAGCAAGTCAAAGTAAGAAACAAGCAATATAGCTTATCCCACAGTTCTGTTAGTTATTAGAATCTCATAGGAGTTTCTAATGGTGAATTTGGGAAATGTAGCAACAATTCACATATGGAGGCTGAAACAACATCCACTGATATGAATATGAAGAATCAAAGCTTTCATTTCCAAGAATTTGACCATTTTCAAGCTAAGAATCCTAAAAACAGAGTTATGACCCTTCAAGATAGAAATGATAGTGAATAGAAGTGTTGAAGTCTTAAAGTAGTTGAAGTATGCTACCAAGGTGGAGAAGCAAGTCAAAGTAAGAAAACAAGAATATAAACTTATCCCACAGTTCTGTTAGTTATTAGAATCTCATAGGAGTTTCTAATGGTGAATTTGGGAGTTGTAGCAAGAAGACACATATGGAGGCTGAAACAACATCCACTGATATGAATATGAAGAATCAAAGCTTTCATTTCCAAGGATTTGACCATTTTCAAGCTGAGAATCCTAAAAAGCGGAGTTATGACCCTTCAAGATAGAAATGATAGTGAATAGAAGTGTTGAAGTCTTAAAGTAGTTAAAGTATGCTACCAAGGTGGAGAAGCAAGTCAAAGTAAGAAACAAGCAATATAAGCTTATCCCACAGTTCTGTTAGTTATTTGAATCTCATAGGGTTTCTAAATGGTGAATTTGGGAAATGTAGCAACAATTCACATATGGAGGCTGAAACAACATCCACTGATATGAATATGAAGAATCAAAGCTTTCATTTCCAAGGATTTGACAATTTTCAAGCTAAGAATCCTAAAACTGGAGTTACGACCCTCAAGATAGAAATGATAGTGAATAGAAGTGTTGAAGTCTTAAAGTAGTTGAAGTATGCTACCAAGGTGGAGAAGCAAGTCAAAGTAAGAAACAAGCAATATAGCTTATCCCACAGTTCTGTTAGTTATTAGAATCTCATAGCAGTTTCTAACGGTGAATTTGGGAAATGTAGCAACAATTCACATATGGAGGCTGAAACAACATCCACTGATATGAATATGAAGACTCAAAGCTTTCATTTCCAAGGATTTGACAATTTTCAAGCTAAGAATCCTAAAAACGGAGTTATGACCCTTCAAGATAGAAATGATAGTGAATAGAAGTGTTGAAGTCTTAAAGTAGTTGAAGTATGCTACCAAGGTGGAGAAGCAAGTCAAAGTAAGAAACAAGCAATATAGCTTATCCCACAGTTCTGTTAGTTATTAGAATCTCATAGCAGTTTCTAACGGTGAATTTGGGAAATGTAGCAACAATTCACATATGGAGGCTGAAACAACATCCACTGATATGAATATGAAGAATCAAAGCTTTCATTTCCAAGGTTTTGACAATTTTCAAGCTAAGAATCCTAAAAACGGAGTTATGACCCTTCAAGATAGAAATGATAGTGAATAGAAGTGTTGAAGTCTTAAAGTAGTTGAAGTATGCTACCAAGGTGGAGAAGCAAGTCAAAGTAAGAAACAAGCAATATAGCTTATCCCCCAGTTCTCTTAGTTATTAGAATCTCATAGGAGTTTATAATGGTGAATTTGGGAGTTGTAGCTCGAAGACACATATGGAGGCTGAAAGAACATCCACTGATATGAATATGAAGAATCAAAGCTTTCATTTCCAAGGATTTGCCCATTTTTAAGCTGCGAATCCCAAAAGCGGCGTTATGACCCTTCAAGACAGAAATGATAGCGAATAAAAGGGTTGAAGTCTTAAAGTAGTTAAAGTATGCTACCAAGGTGGAGAAGCAAATCAAAGTAAGAAACAAGCATTATAGCTTATCCCATAGTTCTGTTAGTTCTAAGAATCTCATAGGAGTTTCTAACGGTGAATTTGGGAAATGTAGCAACAATTCACATATGGAGGCTGAAACAACATCCACTGATATGAATATGAAGAATCAAAGCTTTCATTTCCAAGGATTTGACAATTTTCAAGCTAAGAATCCTAAAAACGGAGTTATGACCCTTCAAGATAGAAATGATAGTGAATAGAAGTGTTGAAGTCTTAAAGTAGTTGAAGTATGCTACCAAGGTGGAGAAGCAAGTCAAAGTAAAGAAACAATATGCTAACATCACAGTTCTGTTAGTTATTTGAATCTCATAGAGGTTTCTAATGGTGAATTTGGGAGATGTAGCAAAAAGTCACATATGGAGGCTGAAACAACATCCACTGATATGAATATGAAGAATCAAAGCTTTCATTTCAAGGATTTGACAATTTTCAAGCTAAGAATCCTAAAACGGAGTTATGACCCTTCAAGATAGAAATGATAGTGAATAGAAGTGTTGAAGTCTTAAAGTAGTTGAAGTATGCTACCAAGGTGGAGAAGCAAGTCAAAGTAGAAACAAGCAATATGAACATCCCACAGTTCTGTTAGTTATTTGAATCTCATAGGAGTTTCTAATGGTGAATTTGGGAAATGTAGCAACAAGTCACATATGGAGGCTGAAACAACATCCTCTGATGTAAATATGAAAAATCAATGCTTTAATTTCCAAGGATTTGACCATTTTCAAGCTGATAATCCTAAAAACGGAGTTATGACCCTTCAAGATAGAAATGATAGTGAATAGAAGTGTTGAAGTCTTAAAATAGTTAAAGTATGCTACCAAGGTGGAGAAGCAAGTCAAAGTAAGAAACAAGCATTATAGCTTATCCCATAGTTCTGTTAGTTCTTTGAATCTCATAGGAGCTTCTTCTGGTGAATTTGGGAGTTGTAGCAAGAAGATACATATGGAGGCTGAAACAACATCCATCGATATGTATATGAAGAATCAAAGCTTTCATTTCCAAGATTTGACCATTTTTAAAGCTGAGAATCCCAAAAACGAGGTTATGACCTTTCAAGATAGAAATGATAGTGAATAGAAGTGTTGAAGTCTTAAAGTAGTTAAAGTATGCTACCAAGGTGGAGAAAGCAAGTCAAAATGAAAACAAGCAATATAGCTTATCCCAGGGTTCTGTGAGTTATTAGAATCTCATAGGAGTTTCTAATGGTGAATTTGGGAGTTGTAGCAAGAAGACACATATGGAGGCTGAAACAACATCCCTGATATGAATATGAAGAATCAAAGCTTTTCATTTCAAGGATTTGACGATTTTCAAGATGAGAGCCCTAAAAACGGAGTTATGACCCTTCAAGATAGAAATGATAGTGAATAGAAGTGTTGAAGTCTTAAAGTAGTTAATGTATGCTACCAAGGTGGAGAAGCAAGTCAAAGTAAGAAACAAGCAATATAGCTTATCCCACAGTTCTGTTAGTTATTTGAAACACCATCCAAGGATTTGACAATTTTCAAGCTAAGAATCCTAATAACGGAGTTATGACCCTTCAAGATAGAAATGATAGTGAATAGAAGTGTTGAAGTCTTAAAGTAGTTGAAGTATGCTACCAAGGTGGAGAAGCAAGTCAAAGTAAGAAACAAGCAATATAGCTTATCCCACAGTTCTCTTAGTTATTAGAATCTCATAGCAGTTTCTAATGGTGAATTTGGGAGTTGTAGCAAAAAAGACACATATGGAGGCTGAAACAACATCCACTGATGAATATGAAGAATCAAAGCTTTCATTTCCAAGGATTTGACAATTTTCAAGCTAAGAATCCTAAAAACGGAGTTATGACCCTTCAAGATAGAAATGATAGTGAATAGTAGTGTTGAAGTCTTAAAGTAGTTAAAGTATGCTACCAAGGTGGAGAAGCAAGTCAAAGTAAGAAACAAGCAATATAGCTTATCCCACAGTTCTGTTAGTTATTTGAATCTCATAGGAGTTTCTAACGGTGAATTTGGGGGATTGTAGCAAGAATTCACATATGGAGGCTGAAACAACATCCACTGATATGAATATGAAGAATCAAAGCTTTCATTTCAAGGATTTGACAATTTTCAAGCTAAGAATCCTAAAAAGCGGAATTATGACCCTTTAAGATAGAAATGATAGTGAATAGAAGTGTTGAAGTCCTTAAAGTAGTTGAAGTATGCTACCAAGGTGGAGAAAGCAAGTCAAAGTAAGAAACAAGCAATATAAGCTTATCCCACAGTTCTGTTGGTTATTAGAATCTCATAGCGGTTTCTAACGGTGAATTTGGGAAATGTAGCAACAATTCACATATGGAGGCTGAAACAACATCCACTTGAATATGAAGAATCAAAGCTTTCATTTCCAAGGATTTGACAATTTTCAAGCTAAGAATCCTAAAAGCGAGTTATGACCCTTCAAGATAGAAATGATAGTGAATAGAAGTGTTGAAGTCTTAAAGTAGTTGAAGTATGCTACCAAGGGTGAAACAAGTCAAAGTAAGAAACAAGCAATATAAGCTTATCCACAGTTCTGTTAGTTATTAGAATCTCATAGGAGTTTCTAATGGTGAATTTGGGAGTTGTAGCAAGAAGACATATGGAGGCTGAAACAACATCCACTGATATGAATATGAAGAATCAAAGCTTTCATTTCCAAGGATTTGACCATTTTCAAATTTGAGAATCCTAAAAACGGAGTTATGACCCTTCAAGATAGAAATGATAGTGAATAGAAGTGTTGAAGTCTTAAAAGTAGTTAAAGTATGCTACCAAGGTGGAGAAGGAAGTCAAAGTAAGAAACAAGCAATATAAACTTATCCACGGTTCTGTTAGTTATTTGAATCTCGTAGGGTTTCTAACGGTGAATTTGGGAGTGAAGCCACAATTCACATATGGAGGCTGAAACAACATCCACTGATATGAATATGAAGAATCAAAGCTTTCATTTCCAAAAGATTTGACAATTTTTCAAGCTAGGAATCCTAAAACGGAATTATGACCCTTCAAGATAGAAATGATAGTGAATAGAAGTGTTGAAGTCCTAAAGTAGTTGAAGTATGCTACCAAGGTGGAGAAA
>CM051386.1:26267776-26297376 GCA_028015245.1 Cardamine occulta | reverse complement strand
ATAACCCCAAATTCACCATTAGAAACTCCTATGAGATTCAAATAACTAAAAGAACCTGGGATAAGCTATATTGCTTATTTCTTACTTTGACTTGCTTCTCCACCTTGGTAGCATACTTTAACTACTTTAAGACTTCAACACTTGTATTCACTATCATTTCTATCTTGAAGGGTCATAACTCCGTTTTTGGGATTCTCAGCTTAAAAATGGTCAAATCCTAGGAAATGAAAGCTTTGATTCTTCATATTCATATCAGTGGATGTTGTTTCATCCTCCATATGTGTCTTCTTGCTACAACTCCTAAATTCACCATTAGAAACCGAGATCTAATTCAATTACCTACCCGACCTGCGTGAGATGCTATATTGCTTATTTCTTACTTTGACTTGCTTCTCCACCTTGGTAGCATACTTTAACTACATTAAGACTTCAACACTCTCTATTCACTATCATTTCTATCTTGAAGGGTCATAACTCCGTTTTTAGGATTCTTAGCTTAAAAATGGTCAAATCCTTGGAAATGAAAGCTTTGATTCTTCATATTCATATCAGTGGATGTTGTTTCAGCCTCCATATGTGTCTTCTAGCTACAACTCCCAAATTCACCATTAGAAACTCCTATGAGATTCTAATAACTAACAGAACTGTGTGATAAGCTTATATTGCTTGTTTCTTACTTTGACTTGCTTCTCCACCTTGGTAGCATACTTTAACTACTTTAAGACTTCAACACTTCTATCCACTATCATTTCTATCTTGAAGGGTCATAACTCCGGTTTTGGGATTCTCAGCTTAAAAATGGTCAAATCCTTGGAAATGAAAGCTTTGATTCTTCATATGCATATCAGTGGATGTTGTTTCAGCCTCCATATGTGTCTTCTAGCTACAACTCCCAAATTGTCCATTAGAAACTCCTATGGGATTCTAAGAACCAACAGAACTTTGGGATAAGCTTTGTTTGTTTCTTACTTTGACTTGCTTCTCCACCTTGGTAGCATACTTTAACTACTTTAAGACTTCAACACTTCTATCCACTATCATTTCTATCTTGAAGGGAGATCACTCCGCTTTTGGGATTCTCAGCTTAAAAAATGGCCAAATCCTTGGAAATGAAAGCATTGATTCTTCATATGCATATCATTGGATGTTGTTTCAGCCTCCATATGTGTCTTCTAGCTACAACTCCCAAATTCACCATTAGAAACTCCTATGAGATTCAAATAATTAAATGGAACTGTGGGATAAGCTATATCTGTTTGTTTCTTTTACTTTGACTTCGCTTCTCCACCTTGGTAGCATATTTTCCCTACTTTAAGACTCCAACACTTCTATTCACTATCAATTCTATCTTGAAGGGTCATAACCCCGTTTTTGGGATTCTCAGCTTGAAAATGGTTAAATCCTTGGAAATGAAAGCTTTGATTCTTCATATTCATATCAGTGGATATTGTTTCAGCCTCCATATGTGTCTTCTAGCTACAACTCCCAAATTCACCATTAGACACCGCTATGAGACCCTAATAACTAACAGAATGGGGATAAGCTATATTGCTTATTTCTTACTTTGACTTGCGTTTCCACCTTGGTAGCATACTTTAACTACTTTAAGACTTCAACACTTCTATTCACTATCATTTCTATCTTGAAGGGTCATAACTCCGTTTTTGGGATTCTCAGCTTAAAAATGGTCAAATCCTTGGAAATGAAAGCTTTGATTCTTCATCTGCATATCAGTGGATGTTGTTTCAGCCTCCATATGTGTCTTCTAGCTACAACTCCCAAATTCACCATTAGAAACTCCTATGAGATTCAAATAACTAACAGAACTGTGGGATAAGCTATATTGCTTATTTCTTACTTTGACTTGCTTCTCCACCTTGGTAGCATACTTTAACTACTTTAAGACTTCAACACTTCTATTCACTATCATTTCTATCTTGAAGGGTCATAACTCCATTTTTAGGATTCTTAGCTTAAAAATGGTCAAATCCTTGGAAATGAAAGCTTTGATTCTTCATATGCATATCAGTGGATGTTGTTTCAGCCTCCATATGTGTCTTCTAGCTACAACTCCCAAATTCACCATTAGAAACTCCTATGAGATTCTAATAACTAACAGAACTTTGGGATAAGCTATATTGCTTGTTTCTTACTTTGACTTGCTTCTCCACCTTGGTAGCATACTTTAACTACTTTAAGACTTCAACACTTCTATCCACTATCATTTCTATCTTGAAGGGTCATAACTCCGGTTTTGGGATTCTCAGGTTAAAAATGGTCAAATCCTTGGAAATGAAAGCTTTGATTCTTCATATGCATATCAGTGGATGTTGTTTCAGCCTCCATATGTGTCTTCTAGCTACAACTCCCAAATTGACCATTAGAAACTCCTATGAGATTCTAATAACTAACAGAACTTTGGGATAAGCTATATTGCTTGTTTCTTACTTTGACTTGCTTCTCCACCTTGGTAGCATACTTTAACTACTTTAAGACTTCAACACTTCTATCCACTATCATTTCTATCTTGAAGGGTCATAACTCCGGTTTTGGGATTCTCAGCTTAAAAATGGTCAAATCCTTGGAAATGAAAGCTTTGATTCTTCATATGCATATCAGTGGATGTTGTTTCAGCCTCCATATGTGTCTTCTAGCTACAACTCCCAAATTCACCATTAGAAACTCATATGAGATTCAAATAATTAACAGAACTGTGGGATAAGCTATATTGCTTGTTTCTTACTTTGCCTTGCTTCTCCACCTTGGTAGCATACTTTAACTACTTTAAGACTTCAACACTTCTATTCACTATCAATTCTATCTTGAAGGGTCATAACCCCGTTTTTGGGATTCTCAGCTTGAAAATGGTTAAATCCTTGGAAATGAAAGCTTTGATTCTTCATATTCATATCAGTGGATATTGTTTCAGCCTCCATATGTGTCTTCTAGCTACAACTCCCAAATTCACCATTAGAAACTTCTATGAGATTCAAATAACTAACAGAACTGTGGGATAAGCTATATTGCTTATTTCTTACTTTGACTTGCTTCTCCACCTTGGTAGCATACTTTAACTACTTTAAGACTTCAACACTTGTATTCACTATCATTTCTATCTTGAAGGGTCATAACTCCGTTTTTGGGATTCTCAGCTTAAAAATGGTCAAATCCTTAGAAATGAAAGCTTTGATTCTTCATCTGCATATCAGTGGATGTTGTTTCAGCCTCCATATGTGTCTTCTAGCTACAACTCCCAAATTCACCATTAGAAACTCCTATGAGATTCAAATAACTAACAGAACTGTGGGATAAGCTATATTGCTTATTTCTTACTTTGACTTGCTTCTCCACCTTGGTAGCATACTTTAACTACATTAAGACTTCAACACTTCTATTCACTATCATTTCTATCTTGAAGGGTCATAACTCCGTTTTTAGGATTCTTAGCTTAAAAATGGTCAAATCCTTGGAAATGAAAGCTTTGATTCTTCATATTCATATCAGTGGATGTTGTTTCAGCCTCCATATGTGTCTTCTAGCTACAACTCCCAAATTGACCATTAGAAACTCCTATGAGATTCTAATAACTAACAGAACTTTGGGATAAGCTATATTGCTTGTTTCTTACTTTGACTTGCTTCTCCACCTTGGTAGCATACTTTAACTACTTTAAGACTTCAACACTTCTATCCACTATCATTTCTATCTTGAAGGGTCATAACTCCGGTTTTGGGATTCTCAGCTTAAAAATGGTCAAATCCTTGGAAATGAAAGCTTTGATTCTTCATATGCATATCAGTGGATGTTGTTTCAGCCTCCATATGTGTCTTCTAGCTACAACTCCCAAATTCACCATTAGAAACTCCTATGAGATTCAAATAACTAACAGAACTGTGGGATAAGCTATATTGCTTATTTCTTACTTTGACTTGCTTCTCCACCTTGGTAGCATACTTTAACTACTTTAAGACTTCAACACTTCTATCCACTATCATTTCTATCTTGAAGGGTCATAACTCCATTTTTAGGATTCTTAGCTTAAAAATGGTCAAATCCTTGGAAATGAAAGCTTTGATTCTTCATATTCATATCAGTGGATGTTGTTTCAGCCTCCATATGTGTCTTCTAGCTACAACTCCCAAATTCACCATTAGAAACTCCTATGAGATTCTAATAACTAACAGAACTTTGGGATAAGCTATATTGCTTGTTTCTTACTTTGACTTGCTTCTCCACCTTGGTAGCATACTTTAACTACTTTAAGACTTCAACACTTTTATTCACTATCATTTCTATCTTGAAGGGTCATAACTCCGCTTTTGGGATTCTCAGCTTAAAAATGGTCAAATCCTTGGAAATGAAAGCTTTGATTCTTCATATTCATATCAGTGGATGTTGTTTCATCCTCCATATGTGTCTTCTTGCTACATTTCCCAAATTCACCGTTAGAAACTCGTATGAGATTCAAATAACTAACAGAACTTTGGGATAAGCTATATTGCTTGTTTCTTACTTTGACTTGCTTCTCCACCTTGGTAGCATACTTTAACTACTTTAAGACTTCAACACTTCTATTCACTATCATTTCTATCTTGAAGGGTCATAACTCCGTTTTTGGGATTCTCAGCTTAAAAATGGTCAAATTCTTGGAAATGAAAGCTTTGATTCTTCATATGCATATCAGTGGATGTTGTTTCAGCCTCCATATGTGTCTTCTTGCTACAACTCCCAAATTCACCATTAGAAACTCCTATGAGATTCTAATAACTAACAGAACTGTGGGATAAGCAATATTGCGTTTTCTTACTTTGATTTGCTTCTCCACCTTGGTAGCATACTTTAACTACTTTAAGACTTCAACACTTCTATTCACTATCATTTCTATCTTGAAGGGTCTTAACTCCGTTTTTAGGATTCTTAGCTTAAAAATGGTCAAATCCTTGGAAATGAAAGCTTTGATTCTTCATATTCATATCAGTGGATGTTGTTTCAGCCTCCATATGTGTCTTCTACCACAACTCCCAAATTCACCATTAGAAACTCCTATGAGATTCTAATAACTAACAGAACTGGGGGATAAGCTATATTGCTTGTTTCTTACTTTGACTTGCTTCTCCACCTTGGTAGCATACTTTAACTACTTTAAGACTTCAACACTTTTATTCACTATCATTTCTATCTTGAAGGGTCATAACTCCGCTTTTGGGATTCTCAGCTTAAAAATGGTCAAATCCTTGGAAATGAAAGCTTTGATTCTTCATATGCATATCAGTGGATGTTGTTTCAGCCTCCATATGTGTCTTCTACCTATAACTCCCAAATTCACCATTAGAAACTCCTATGAGATTTTAATGACTAATGGAACTTGGGGGATAAGCTATATTGCTTGTTTCTTACTTTGACTTGCTTCTCCACCTTGGTAGCATACTTTAACTACTTTAAGACTTCAACACTTCTATTCACTATCATTTCTATCTTGAAGGGTCATAACTCCGTTTTTAGGATTCATAGCTTAAAATGGTCAAATCCTTGGAAATGAAAGCTTTGATTCTTCATATTCATATCAGTTGATGTTGTTTCAGCCTCCATATGTGTCTTCTTGCTACGTTTCCCAAATTCACCGTTAGAAACTCCTATGAGATTCAAATAACTAACAGAACTGTGGGATAAGCTATATTGCTTGTTTCTTACTTTGACTTGCTTCTCCACCTTGGTAGCATACTTTAACTACTTTAAGACTTCAACACTTCTATTCACTATCATTTCTATCTTGAAGGGTCATAACTCCGTTTTTGGGATTCTCAGCTTAAAAATGGTCAAATTCTTGGAAATGAAAGCTTTGATTCTTCATATGCATATCAGTGGATGTTGTTTCAGCCTCCATATGTGTCTTCTTGCTACAACTCCCAAATTCACCATTAGAAACTCCTATGAGATTCTAATAACTAACATGTGGGATAAGCTTATATTACGCCTTCTTACTTTGACTTGCTTCTCCACCTTGGTAGCATACTTTAACTACTTTAAGACTTCAACACTTCTATTCACTATCATTTCTATCTTGAAGGGTCTTAACTCCGTTTTTAGGATTCTTAGCTTAAAAATGGTCAAATCCTTGGAAATGAAAGCTTTGATTCTTCATATTCATATCAGTGGATGTTGTTTCAGCCTCCATATGTGTCTTCTAGCTACAACTCCCAAATTCACCATTAGAAACTCCTAAGAGATTCTAATAACTAACAGAACTTTGGGATAAGCTATATTGCTTGTTTCTTACTTTGACTTGCTTCTCCACCTTGGTAGCATACTTTAACTACTTTAAGACTTCAACACTTCTATCCACTATCATTTCTATCTTGAAGGGTCATAACTCCATTTTTAGGATTCTTAGCTTAAAAATGGTCAAATCCTTGGAAATGAAAGCTTTGATTCTTCATATTCATATCAGTGGATGTTGTTTCAGCCTCCATATGTGTCTTCTAGCTACAACTCCCAAATTCACCATTAGAAACTCCTATGAGATTCTAATAACTAACAGAACTTTGGGATAAGCTATATTGCTTGTTTCTTACTTTGACTTGCTTCTCCACCTTGGTAGCATACTTTAACTACTTTAAGACTTCAACACTTTTATTCACTATCATTTCTATCTTGAAGGGTCATAACTCCGCTTTTGGGATTCTCAGCTTGAAAATGGTCAAATCCTTGGAAATGAAAGCTTTGATTCTTCATATTCATATCAGTGGATGTTGTTTCATCCTCCATATGTGTCTTCTTGCTACATTTCCCAAATTCACCGTTAGAAACTCCTATGAGATTCAAATAACTAACGGAACTTTGGGATAAGCTATATTGCTTGTTTCTTACTTTGACTTGCTTCTCCACCTTGGTAGCATACTTTAACTACTTTAAGACTTCAACACTTCTATTCACTATCATTTCTATCTTGAAGGGTCATAACTCCGTTTTTGGGATTCTCAGCTTAAAAATGGTCAAATTCTTGGAAATGAAAGCTTTGATTCTTCATATGCATATCAGTGGATGTTGTTTCAGCCTCTATATGTGTCTTCTTGCTACAACTCCCAAATTCACCATTAGAAACTCCTATGAGATTCTAATAACTAAGAGAACTGTGGGATAAGCATATTATGCTTTCTTACTGTGATTTGCTTCTCCACCTTGGTAGCATACTTTAACTTCTTTAAGACTGCAACACTTCTATTCACTATCAGTGCTATCTTGAAGGGTCATAACTCCGTTGTTATGATTCTTAGCTTAAAAATGGTCAAATCCTTGGAAATGAAAGCTTTGATTCTTCATATTCATATCAGTGGATGTTGTTTCAGCCTCCATATGTGTCTTCTAGCTACAACTCCCAAATTCACCATTAGAAACTCCTATGAGATTCTAATAACTAACAGAACTTTGGGATAAGCTATATTGCTTGTTTCTTACTTTGACTTGCTTCTCCACCTTGGTAGCATACTTTAACTACTTTAAGACTTCAACACTTTTATTCACTATCATTTCTATCTTGAAGGGTCATAACTCCGCTTTTGGGATTCTCAGCTTAAAAATGGTCAAATCCTTGGAAATGAAAGCTTTGATTCTTCATATGCATATCAGTGGATGTTGTTTCAGCCTCCATATGTGTCTTCTACCTATAACTCCCAAATTCACCATTAGAAACTCCTATGAGATTCTAATAACTAACAGAACTGTGGGATAAGCTATATTACTTTTTTCTTACTTTGACTTGCTTCTCCACCTTGGTAGCATACTTCAACTACTTTAAGACTTCAACACTTCTATTCACTATCATTTCTATCTTGAAGGGTCATAACTCCGTTTTTAGGATTCTTAGCTTAAAAATGGTCAAATCCTTGGAAATGAAAGCTTTGATTCTTCATATTCATATCAGTGGATGTTGTTTCATCCTCCATATGTGTCTTCTTGCTACATTTCCCAAATTCACCGTTAGAAACTCCTATGAGATTCAAATAACTAACAGAACTTTGGGATAAGCTATATTGCTTGTTTCTTTTTGACTCTTTCTCCACCTTGGTAGCATACTTTAACTACTTTAAGACTTCAACACTTCTATTCACTATCATTTCTATCTTGAAGGGTCATAACTCCGTTTTTGGGATTCTCAGCTTAAAAATGGTCAAATTCTTGGAAATGAAAGCTTTGATTCTTCATATGCATATCAGTGGATGTTGTTTCAGCCTCCATATGTGTCTTCTTGCTACAACTCCCAAATTCACCATTAGAAACTCCTATGAGATTCTAATAACTAACAGAACTGTGGGATAAGCTATATTGCGTTTTCTTACTTTGACTTGCTTCTCCACCTTGGTAGCATACTTTAACTACTTTAAGACTTCAACACTTATATTCACTATCATTTCTATCTTGAAGGGTCTTAACTCCGTTTTTAGGATTCTTAGCTTAAAAATGGTCAAATCCTTGGAAATGAAAGCTTTGATTCTTCATATTCATATCAGTGGATGTTGTTTCAGCCTCCATATGTGTCTTCTAGCTACAACTCCCAAATTCACCATTAGAAACTCCTAAGAGATTCTAATAACTAACAGAACTTTGGGATAAGCTATATTGCTTGTTTCTTACTTTGACTTGCTTCTCCACCTTGGTAGCATACTTTAACTACTTTAAGACTTCAACACTTTTATTCACTATCATTTCTATCTTGAAGGGTCATAACTCCGCTTTTGGGATTCTCAGCTTAAAAATGGTCAAATCCTTGGAAATGAAAGCTTTGATTCTTCATATGCATATCAGTGGATGTTGTTTCAGCCTCCATATGTGTCTTCTAGCTACAACTCCCAAATTCACCATTAGAAACTCCTATGAGATTCTAATAACTAACAGAACTGTGGGATAAGCTATATTACTTTTTTCTTACTTTGACTTGCTTCTCCACCTTGGTAGCATACTTCAACTACTTTAAGACTTCAACACTTCTATTCACTATCATTTCTATCTTGAAGGGTCATAACTCCGTTTTTAGGATTCTTAGCTTAAAAATGGTCAAATCCTTGGAAATGAAAGCTTTGATTCTTCATATGCATATCAGTGGATGTTGTTTCAGCCTCCATATGTGTCTTCTTGCTACAACTCCCAAATTCACCATTAGAAACTCCTATGAGATTCAAATAACTAACAGAACTTTGGGATAAGCTATATTGCTTGTTTCTTACTTTGACTTGCTTCTCCACCTTGGTAGCATACTTTAACTACTTTAAGACTTCAACACTTCTATTCACTATCATTTCTATCTTGAAGGGTCATAACTCCGTTTTTGGGATTCTCAGCTTAAAAATGGTCAAATTCTTGGAAATGAAAGCTTTGATTCTTCATATGCATATCAGTGGATGTTGTTTCAGCCTCCATATGTGTCTTCTTGCTACAACTCCCAAATTCACCATTAGAAACTCCTATGAGATTCTAATAACTAATAGAACTGTTGGATAAGCTTATATTGCTTTCTTACTTTGATTTGCTTTCTCCACCTTGGTAGCATACTTTAACTACTTTAAGACTTCAACACTTCTATTCACTATCATTTCTATCTTGAAGGGTCTTAACTCTGCTTTTTAGGATTCATAGCTTAAAAATGGTCAAATCCTTGGAAATGAAAGCTTTGATTCTTCATATTCATATCAGTGGATGTTGTTTCAGCCTCCATATGTGTCTTCTTGCTACAACGCCCCTTATTCACCATTAGAAACTCCTATGAGATTCTAATAACTAACAGAACTTTGGGATAAGCTATATTGCTTGTTTCTTACTTTGACTTGCTTCTCCACCTTGGTAGCATACTTTAACTACTTTAAGACTTCAACACTTTTATTCACTATCATTTCTATCTTGAAGGGTCATAACTCCGCTTTTGGGATTCTCAGCTTAAAAATGGTCAAATCCTTGGAAATGAAAGCTTTGATTCTTCATATGCATATCAGTGGATGTTGTTTCAGCCTCCATATGTGTCTTCTAGCTACAACTCCCAAATTCACCATTAGAAACTCCTATGAGATTCTAATAACTAACAGAACTGTGGGATAAGCTATATTACTTTTTTCTTACTTTGACTTGCTTCTCCACCTTGGTAGCATACTTCAACTACTTTAAGACTTCAACACTTCTATTCACTATCATTTCTATCTTGAAGGGTCATAACTCCGTTTTTAGGATTCTTAGCTTAAAAATGGTCAAATCCTTGGAAATGAAAGCTTTGATTCTTCATATTCATATCAGTGGATGTTGTTTCATCCTCCATATGTGTCTTCTTTCTACAAATCCCAAATTCACCATTAGAAACTCCTATAAGATTCAAAGAACTAACAGAACTGTGGGATAAGCTATATTGCTTGTTTCTTACTTTGACTTGCTTTTCCACCTTGGTAGCATACTTTAACTACTTTAAGACTTCAACACTTCTATTCTTTATCATTTCTATCTTGAAGGGTCATAACTCCGTCTTTGGGATTCTCAGCTTAAAATTGGTCAAATCCTTGGAAATGAAAGCTTTGATTCTTCATATGCATATCAGTGGATGTTGTTTCAGCCTCCATATGTGTCTTCTTGCTACAACTCCCAAATTCACCATTAGAAACTCCTATGAGATTCTAATAACTAACAGAACTGTGGGATAAGAGCTAATCCTTTTTTATTACTTTGACTTGCTTCTCCACCTTGGTAGCATACTTCAACTACTTTAAGACTTCAACACTTCTATTCACTATCATTTCTATCTTGAAGGGTCATAACTCCGTTTTTAGGATTCTTAGCTTAAAAATGGTCAAATCCTTGGAAATGAAAGCTTTGATTCTTCATATGCATATCAGTGGATGTTGTTTCAGCCTCCATATGTGTCTTAGCTACACCTCCCAAATTCACCATTAGAAACTCCTATGAGATTCAAATAACTAACAGAACTTTGGGATAAGCTATATTGCTTGTTTCTTACTTTGACTTGCTTCTCCACCTTGGTAGCATACTTTAACTACTTTAAGACTTCAACACTTCTATTCACTATCATTTCTATCTTGAAGGGTCATAACTCCGTTTTTGGGATTCTCAGCTTAAAAATGGTCAAATTCTTGGAAATGAAAGCTTTGATTCTTCTTATGCATATCAGTGGATGTTGTTTCAGCCTCCATATGTGTCTTCTTGCTACAACTCCCAAATTCACCATTAGAAACTCCTATGAGATTCTAATAACTAACAGAACTGTGGGATAAGCTTTATTGCGTTTTCTTACTTTGATTTGCTTCTCCACCTTGGTAGCATACTTTAACTACTTTAAGACTTCAACACTTCTATTCACTATCATTTCTATCTTGAAGGGTCTTAACTCCGTTTTTAGGATTCTTAGCTTAAAAATGGTCAAATCCTTGGAAATGAAAGCTTTGATTCTTCATATTCATATCAGTGGATGTTGTTTCAGCCTCCATATGTGTCTTCTAGCTACAACTCCCAAATTCACCATTAGAAACTCCTATGAGATTCTAATAACTAACAGAACTTTGGGATAAGCTATATTGCTTGTTTCTTACTTTGACTTGCTTCTCCACCTTGGTAGCATACTTTAACTACTTTAAGACTTCAACACTTTTATTCACTATCATTTCTATCTTGAAGGGTCATAACTCCGCTTTTGGGATTATCAGCTTAAAAATGGTCAAATCCTTGGAAATGAAAGCTTTGATTCTTCATATGCATATCAGTGGATGTTGTTTCAGCCTCCATATGTGTCTTCTAGCTACAACTCCCAAATTCACCATTAGAAACTCCTACGAGATTCTAATAACTAACAGAACTGTGGGATAAGCTATATTACTTTTTTCTTACTTTGACTTGCTTCTCCACCTTGGTAGCATACTTCAACTACTTTAAGACTTCAACACTTCTATTCACTATCATTTCTATCTTGAAGGGTCATAACTCCGTTTTTAGGATTCTTAGCTTAAAAATGGTCAAATCCTTGGAAATGAAAGCTTTGATTCTTCATATTCATATCAGTGGATGTTGTTTCATCCTCCATATGTGTCTTCTTGCTACATTTCCCAAATTCACCGTTAGAAACTCCTATGAGATTCAAATAACTAACAGAACTTTGGGATAAGCTATATTGCTTGTTTCTTACTTTGACTTGCTTCTCCACCTTGGTAGCATACTTTAACTACTTTAAGACTTCAACACTTCTATTCACTATCATTTCTATCTTGAAGGGTCATAACTCCGTTTTTGGGATTCTCAGCTTAAAAATGGTCAAATTCTTGGAAATGAAAGCTTTGATTCTTCATATGCATATCAGTGGATGTTGTTTCAGCCTCCATATGTGTCTTCTTGCTACAACTCCCAAATTCACCATTAGAAACTCCTATGAGATTCTAATAACTAACAGAACTGTGGGATAAGCTATATTGCGTTTTCTTACTTTGACTTGCTTCTCCACCTTGGTAGCATACTTTAACTACTTTAAGACTTCAACACTTCTATTCACTATCATTTCTATCTTGAAGGGTCATAACTCCGTTTTTAGGATTCTTAGCTTAAAAATGGTCAAATCCTTGGAAATGAAAGCTTTGATTCTTCATATTCATATCAGTGGATGTTGTTTCATCCTCCATATGTGTCTTCTTGCTACATTTCCCAAATTCACCGTTAGAAACTCCTATGAGATTCAAATAACTAACAGAACTTTGGGATAAGCTATATTGCTTGTTTCTTACTTTGACTTGCTTCTCCACCTTGGTAGCATACTTTAACTACTTTAAGACTTCAACACTTCTATTCACTATCATTTCTATCTTGAAGGGTCATAACTCCGTTTTTGGGATTCTCAGCTTAAAAATGGTCAAATTCTTGGAAATGAAAGCTTTGATTCTTCATATGCATATCAGTGGATGTTGTTTCAGCCTCCATATGTGTCTTCTTGCTACAACTCCCAAATTCACCATTAGAAACTCCTATGAGATTCTAATAACTAACAGAACTTTGGGATAAGCTATATTGCTTGTTTCTTACTTTGACTTGCTTCTCCACCTTGGTAGCATACTTTAACTACTTTAAGACTTCAACACTTCTATTCACTATCATTTCTATCTTGAAGGGTCTTAACTCCGTTTTTAGGATTCTTAGCTTAAAAATGGTCTAATCCTTGGAAATGAAAGCTTTGATTCTTCATATTCATATCAGTGGATGTTGTTTCAGCCTCCATATGTGTCTTCTAGCTACAACTCCCAAATTCACCATTAGAAACTCCTATGAGATTCTAATAACTAACAGAACTTTGGGATAAGCTATATTGCTTGTTTCTTACTTTGACTTGCTTCTCCACCTTGGTAGCATACTTTAACTACTTTAAGACTTCAACACTTTTATTCACTATCATTTCTATCTTGAAGGGTCATAACTCCGCTTTTGGGATTCTCACTCTTAAAATGGTCAAATCCTTGGAAATGAAAGCTTTGATTCTTCATATGCATATCAGTGGATGTTGTTTCATCCTCCATATGTGTCTTCTAGCTACAACTCCCAAATTCACCATTAGAAACTCCTATGAGATTCTAATAACTAACAGAACTGTGGGATAAGCTATATTACTTTTTTCTTACTTTGACTTGCTTCTCCACCTTGGTAGCATACTTCAACTACTTTAAGACTTCAACACTTCTATTCACTATCATTTCTATCTTGAAGGGTCATAACTCCGTTTTTAGGATTCTTAGCTTTTAAAATGGTCAAATCCTGGAAATGAAAGCTTTGATTCTTCATATTCATATCAGTGGATGTTGTTTCATCCTCCATATGTGTCTTCTTGCTACATTTCCCAAATTCACCGTTAGAAACTCCTATGAGATTCAAATAACTAACAGAACTTTGGGATAAGCTATATTGCTTGTTTCTTACTTTGACTTGCTTCTCCACCTTGGTAGCATACTTTAACTACTTTAAGACTTCAACACTTCTATTCACTATCATTTCTATCTTGAAGGGTCATAACTCCGTTTTTGGGATTCTCAGCTTAAAAATGGTCAAATTCTTGGAAATGAAAGCTTTGATTCTTCATATGCATATCAGTGGATGTTGTTTCAGCCTCCATATGTGTCTTCTTGCTACAACTCCCAAATTCACCATTAGAAACTCCTATGAGATTCTAATAACTAACAGAACTGTGGGATAAGCTATATTGCGTTTTCTTACTTTGACTTGCTTCTCCACCTTGGTAGCATACTTTAACTACTTTAAGACTTCAACACTTCTATTCACTATCATTTCTATCTTGAAGGGTCTTAACTCCGTTTTTAGGATTCTTAGCTTAAAAATGGTCAAATCCTTGGAAATGAAAGCTTTGATTCTTCATATTCATATCAGTGGATGTTGTTTCAGCCTCCATATGTGTCTTCTAGCTACAACTCCCAAATTCACCATTAGAAACTCCTATGAGATTCTAATAACTAACAGAACTTTGGGATAAGCTATATTGCTTGTTTCTTACTTTGACTTGCTTCTCCACCTTGGTAGCATACTTTAACTACTTTAAGACTTCAACACTTTTATTCACTATCATTTCTATCTTGAAGGGTCATAACTCCGCTTTTGGGATTCTCAGCTTAAAAATGGTCAAATCCTTGGAAATGAAAGCTTTGATTCTTCATATGCATATCAGTGGATGTTGTTTCAGCCTCCATATGTGTCTTCTAGCTACAACTCCCAAATTCACCATTAGAAACTCCTATGAGATTCTAATAACTAACAGAACTGTGGGATAAGCTATAATACTTGTTTCTTACTTTGACTTGCTTCTCCACCTTGGTAGCATGCTTCAACTACTTTAAGACTTCAACACTTCTATTCACTATCATTTCTATCTTGAAGGGTCATAACTCCGCTTTTAGGATTCTTAGCTTAAAAATGGCCAAATCCTTGAAATGAAAGCTTTGATACTTCATATTCTTATCCGTGGATGTTGATCCCTCCTCCACCTGTGTATTATTGCTACGTTTACCAAATTCACCGTTAGAAACTCCTATGAGATTCAAATAACTAACAGAACTTTGGGATAAGCTATATTGCTTGTTTCTTACTTTGACTTGCTTCTCCACCTTGGTAGCATACTTTAACTACTTTAAGACTTCAACACTTCTATTCACTATCATTTCTATCTTGAAGGGTCATAACTCCGTTGTTGGGATGCTCAGCGTTGAAATGGTCAAATCCTTGGAAATGAAAGCTTTGATTCTTCATATTCATATCAGTGGATGTTGTTTCAGCCTCCATATGTGTCTTCTAGCTACAACTCCCAAATTCACCATTAGAAACTCCTATGAGATTCAAATAACTAACAGAACTGTGGGATAAGCTATATTGCTTATTTCTTACTTTGACTTGCTTCTCCACCTTGGTAGCATACTTTAACTACATTAAGACTTCAACACTTCTATTCACTATCATTTCTATCTTGAAGGGTCATAACTCCGTTATTAGGATTCTTAGCTTAAAAATGGTCAAATCCTTGGAAATGAAAGCTTTGATTCTTCATATTCATATCAGTCGATGTTGTTTCAGCCTCCATATGTGTCTTCTAGCTACAACTCCCAAATTCACCATTAGAAACTCCTATGAGATTCTAATAACTAACAGAACTGTGGGATAAGCTATATTACTTTTTTCTTACTTTGACTTGCTTCTCCACCTTGGTAGCATACTTCAACTACTTTAAGACTTCAACACTTATATTCACTATCATTTCTATCTTGAAGGGTCATAACTCCGTTTTTAGGATTCATAGCTTAAAAATGGTCAAATCCTTGGAAATGAAAGCTTTGATTCTTCATATTCATATCAGTGGATGTTGTTTCATCCTCCATATGTGTCTTCTTGCTACATTTCCCAAATTCACCGTTAGAAACTCCTATGAGATTCAAATAACTAACAGAACTTTGGGATAAGCTATATTGCTTGTTTCTTACTTTGACTTGCTTCTCCACCTTGGTAGCATACTTTAACTACTTTAAGACTTCAACACTTCTATTCACTATCATTTCTATCTTGAAGGGTCATAACTCCGTTTTTGGGATTCTCAGCTTAAAAATGGTCAAATTCTTGGAAATGAAAGCTTTGATTCTTCATATGCATATCAGTGGATGTTGTTTCAGCCTCCATATGTGTCTTCTTGCTACAACTCCCAAATTCACCATTAGAAACTCCTATGAGATTCTAATAACTAACAGAACTGTGGGATAAGCTATATTGCGTTTTCTTACTTTGACTTGCTTCTCCACCTTGGTAGCATACTTTAACTACTTTAAGACTTCAACACTTCTATTCACTATCATTTCTATCTTGAAGGGTCATAACTCCGTTTTTAGGATTCTTAGCTTAAAAATGGTCAAATCCTTGGAAATGAAAGCTTTGATTCTTCATATTCATATCAGTGGATGTTGTTTCATCCTCCATATGTGTCTTCTTGCTACATTTCCCAAATTCACCATTAGAAACTCCTATGAGATTCAAATAACTAACAGAACTTTGGGATAAGCTATATTGCTTGTTTCTTACTTTGACTTGCTTCTCCACCTTGGTAGCATACTTTAACTACTTTAAGACTTCAACACTTCTATTCACTATCATTTCTATCTTGAAGGGTCATAACTCCGTTCTTGGATTTCTCAGCTTAAAATGGTAAAATTCTTGGCAAAGAAAGCTTTGATTCTTCATATGCATATCAGAGGATGTTGTTTCAGCCTCCATATGTGTCTTCTTGCTACAACTCCCAAATTCACCATTAGAAACTCCTATGAGATTCTAATAACTAACAGAATCGTGGGATCAGCGAGTTGGGAGATTCTTAATTTGACTTGCTTCTCCACCTTGGTAGCATACTTTAACTACTTTAAGACTTCAACACTTCTATTCACTATCATTTCTATCTTGATGGGTCTTAACTCCGTTTTTAGGATTCTTAGCTTAAAAATGGTCAAATCCTTGGAAATGAAAGCTTTGATTCTTCATATTCATATCAGTGGATGTTGTTTCAGCCTCCATATGTGTCTTCTAGCTACAACTCCCAAATTCACCATTAGAAACTCCTATGAGATTCTAATAACTAACAGAACTTTGGGATAAGCTATACTACTTGTTTCTTACTTTGACTTGCTTCTCCACCTTGGTAGCATACTTTAACTACTTTAAGACTTCAACACTTTTATTCACTATCATTTCTATCTTGAAGGGTCATAACTCCGCTTTTGGGATTCTCAGCTTAAAAATGGTCAAATCCTTGGAAATGAAAGCTTTGATTCTTCATATGCATATCAGTGGATGTTGTTTCAGCCTCCATATGTGTCTTCTAGCTACAACTCCCAAATTCACCATTAGAAACTCCTATGAGATTCTAATAACTAACAGAACTGTGGGATAAGCGATATTACTGTTTTCTTACTTTGACTTGCTTCTCCACCTTGGTAGCATACTTCAACTACTTTAAGACTTCAACACTTCTATTCACTATCATTTCTATCTTGAAGGGTCATAACTCCGTTTTTAGGATTCTTAGCTTAAAAATGGTCAAATTCTTGGAAATGAAAGCTTTGATTCTTCATATGCATATCAGTGGATGTTGTTTCAGCCTCCATATGTGTCTTCTTGCTACAACTCCCAAATTCACCATTAGAAACTCCTATGAGATTCTAATAACTAACAGAACTGTGGGATAAGCTATATTGCGTTTTCTTACTTTGATTTTCTCCACCTTGGTAGCATACTTTAACTACTTTAAGACTTCAACACTTCTATTCACTATCATTTCTATCTTGAAGGGTCTTAACTCCGTTTTTAGGATTCTTAGCTTAAAAATGGTCAAATCCTTGGAAATGAAAGCTTTGATTCTTCATATTCATATCAGTGGATGTTGTTTCAGCCTCCATATGTGTCTTCTAGCTACAACTCCCAAATTCACCATTAGAAACTCCTATGAGATTCTAATAACTAACAGAACTTTGGGATAAGCTATATTGCTTGTTTCTTACTTTGACTTGCTTCTCCACCTTGGTAGCATACTTTAACTACTTTAAGACTTCAACACTTTTATTCACTATCATTTCTATCTTGAAGGGTCATAACTCCGCTTTTGGGATTCTCAGCTTAAAAATGGTCAAATCCTTGGAAATCAAAGCTTTGATTCTTCATATGCATATCAGTGGATGTTGTTTCAGCCTCCATATGTGTCTTCTAGCTACAACTCCCAAATTCACCATTAGAAACTGATACAAGCACGGAATCACACCAAGCTTAGATCACTTGATGATCAAAGAATTCCAAGCTTTGACTCGCGGAAGGTGGAATTGTAAGTAGAGATGGAGGTGATGTTTTGTGATTGACTCTCTCAATCGGTGGGCTTGATTGACTCGCTCAATCGGTGGAGAACTAGACTTGTTTGAATCACACAAACAATCCTAATCCTATAATCTCAAGAATCAAATGAATCTCTCAAATGAAACTTAAAGACAAACTTTAAAACAAAGACGCATTTTGAATAAAAAAGGAAACGTGTATATTTCTTAGATGATTGAAAGGTGAATTTGTACAAAGGACGAAATGAGCTTTATATAGAGCTCTTACATGAGTACTCTAACGTTCTAGAAGGTTAGAAACAAGAAAGAAATCACAAAATTGAATACAAACTAGCCGTTGGACCATTATGAGCAAATCGGGCCAAATAAGGTAAGTTGTAAGTCACTTTATTCTTGAAAGCTTAGGTGCGAATGGTGGTGGTGTCTTGGGACGTCCAGGTTCACTGAATAAGGCTCCAGAATGCACACAAGTGAATAGGAAAAAGAGCCGTTGCTGAATGATATCCTTTGGCTCCAAACAAGGCAAATAAGGCAAGCTCGGTTCCAGAATGGGAAGTGAAGGTGTGGGAGGATCTGCCTGATCCTGTGCGTTTTAGTTGAAACAAATACGTGTTGTAGAGTCTCTGGATGATGGGGAAGGGTCTCCAGGTCGCCAAAGATACGTTTGAAGACTCCCCAAATCCGCAAGACTCCATATAAGGCAAGTCTAGAGTGTTCCGTTTAGAAATTGAATAACTTCCTCAGCTGATATCGGTTTGGTACGAATCCAATTTACTGAGCTTCTATGATGAGTAAAGAATACATACCAAGTTGGTTTGTAACTTAATTCCTTGCGGTTCGGCCGTAATCCTCCAAATAGTAGCCGTTGGTCTCTATCGGGTTCATTGGAAGTCTGCTGACTTGTAACTTGAATATCTTCCTCATGTGGAAAGCTTTTGAACCAAATCAACTTCTCTGTGATTCCTTGATGACTTAATATTGCCTCATTAAAAACCTTTCTAGGTAAACCCATTGGGAAAAACCCTAGACAAGGGAAAAGAGGGCAACAGTCATTTTCCAACACTCAGTTAGGTTGATATGCTTCAATAAAGGCATATACGTCTTTGGTACGCTCAGGCTGGTTCTCTTCAAAGGTATTGGTCGTCTGGTTGATGTCTCCTCCATGCTCCTTGATTGATGGTGACTTGATGTCCTCATCATACCCTCCCCTCTTCAAAAGGTTTCGAACCCTCGAAACTCAGATAATCTCGCGACTAAGAAAAAGCAAGTTAGCTCTCATTCGTCTTTTGGGAGTCTAGAGTCTTACCCCGTATTGTTTGGCTGATGTGTTGTGCATCCATGGCGGTTCATCTTTGAACTGGAGTATTGGGACTACTCCTCTGTTTTTCCTAATAGGTGGTGGTATCATTGGCTCAACTCTTCCTCGGACATGGTCTTCAATTTCTAAGTCTGGTGGTTCTTCCTTTGTACCTGCAATATTTCCAACTCTTCTTTGGCACAAATCAAGTGAATTAATACAGTCATGGAATTATTATAAACAGGTAAACATGGTTTATTCAATATAGATTTTTGCTCAGGTTTTAAATGTGTAGTAAAACAATTATTTTGAATCAAGTGTTTCCGTAGGGCACCAACGTTTTCATCAAGCTCTTCTAAACTTAATAGGTCTGTCATCACACTTTTTAGAATCATCAGAGATTAGTTGAAGCAATGAGGCACTTTCCTGACCAAAACTTTCGATGAGTTTTGTTTCTTTTGATGCCACGTCATATGGAGTAAATGTGGATCCGGTGGCTCTTCTTGCATTAGAATGAAGCTGGGGAAACTTCATCTTTCTCAGGGCCTACTTTTCTCACCGTGTGCTCCATGACTTGTTCGAGACCTGCATCATTAACCCTTGGCGAAGACAAGCACATTATACTAGAATTGGACATTTCAAAACCAGATTGTGCTAAACAGTCACTTGAGTTAGATGAACTCGGTTTTTGGTTCAAGTGTTGTTACATTAACTACTTGTCTTTTCAGGACATGTAGCTGCAAAGTGACACTGCTTATGACATCTATAACAGATAATTTCTTCAGATTTAGATAGCTTAGGAGCCTTACATTGCTTTACATTGCCGTGTGGCTCAAGCTTTGAGCTCGGACTTTGCTTGTGAACTACGCATTTTGCTTTTGGCTTCTCCTCATGTGCTTGAGTGACTAATGTGGCCTCAGTCCTCTTAATTGGTGTTTGTATCGTCCTTCTCTTCAATTTAGAATTGTATGGTTGCTTTGGAGCCGACCTCTCCTTTGGAGGTGATTGGAACAAAAACTTCTGGGGAGAGAAATTCTTGTTTAGAGCTTTAGGCGCTGAGGTTCGATACAAGATCTGTTTGAGAAGTTGCCGAGTATTGATGGGCTGGGAATATTGACGCCTAAAATTCTTCTTGTCGCCACCATTCTTGTGCTTCTCCAACTAGGGTGTCTAAGGCATAGGAAAGCCTTTCTTCTTTAGGTATGTGATGGGAACGGAACCAATGCTCTAAGTCTTCTTCCCATTGAATGTATGCCTCAGATCCTTGTTGAAAACCTGAAAAATAGATGTAATTGGATAGGTCTTCCCAATGATCATCTCTTCCAGCCTCACTTTTGACTTCCTCCTCTTCAACAAACTCTTCTGGAGACCTTTGAGACTCAGTCTCATATTCATGGTTGAAGTAAGGAATCTCACACCATGGTCTATCCCTTCTTCACGTTCTGAACTAGTCTCTTCATAGTTTTCTTCTTCATCATGGCATGATTCATCTTCAGCAAAACTTGACACTTCTTCATAGGCGTGTTGCTTGAGCCTCTGTTCATCTCTTGATTTGTTTTGCAAATCAAATTCGTAGGTGTTGATCCTCCAAACTGTCATGAAAGCCAACTTCTTCACAGAAACTTGATTCTGATTTTTCTTCATCATGCACATTAGTTTCTTCCTCTAAACCGATTTGAGAGCTAGTAACTCCAATGTCTTCTTCTTCATAGAGCGCACTTTCTGACTCTGTCTCATCATCCCAGTGTTCTTCATTACGTTCATAGCCTTCTCCAGTACTGAATTCAGAATCAGCACCTCCTTCCCACGAGTTGGGGTCATATCCTTCGTCTCCACTCCATGAGGGGTCCAGTTCTTCACCCCAATCGATCTCTGAGGTGTTAAACTCACTTCTTTCATCCTCTACATCAGATTCATAGTCCATGGCGGATGGTTCCTGCAAAAGATTCAACACAATATCAAAGCTCTAGCAACTAAAAGAACCGATTTAGACAATTTAAGCCAATTGGACACAGTTTGGAAAACAACTTCGAAAAAAATATTAAATGGACTCCAAAATTTGAAATTCTACTTGATAAATCTTTTTAAGAGATTAAATTAACAAAATCAAAAAAAAAAATATTTTTGTGGAGCTTTTCGGATTTTATACGACTCAAACAAAACAGATCAAAATCCAGAAGCGATTTTTGATATGTCTGAGATTTAATTCTCAAACAAATACCAAACGAACTTCTAAATTCTGGGATAAAATTTTTATGGGTTTTCAAGACTCTAAGAAAAGCATAACAAAAGACGAAATAATTTTTTTGAGTTTTTATGGATTTTATAAAATTGACACAACAAAATTGACGAAAAACTTAAACTGTGAAATCAGAAACTTTTTATGGGGTTTTTATTTATGAAATCGAAAAAAAATAACAAACTGAAGCAAATAATTTATTCTTTTTGTTTTTATGAAAGATACTGAAGCAAACTAGCAAGAACAAAAGAAAGAAAAATGATTTTTATATGTTTTCGATTTTTTTAATGAAAATTGAAACAACAAAACAGAAAATTAAAAGGGATAGAGGTTGGATGAATACAACCTGATGGGTAGGAGCTTTTGAAGCTCTGATACCAGATGATACAAGCACGGAATCACACCAAGCTTAGATCACTTGATGATCAAAGAATTCCAAGCTTTGACTCATGGAAGGGTGGAATTGTAGGTAGAGATGGAGGTGATGTTTTGTGATTGACTCTCTCAATCGGTGGGCTTGATTGACTCGCTCAATCGGTGGAGAACTAGACTTGTTTGAATCACACAAACAATCCTAATCCTATAATCTCAAGAATCAAATGAATCTCTCAAATGAAACTTAAAGACAAACTTTAAAC
Source organism: Cardamine occulta (assembly GCA_028015245.1). NCBI lineage: Eukaryota > Viridiplantae > Streptophyta > Magnoliopsida > Brassicales > Brassicaceae > Cardamine > Cardamine occulta. Next base: position 26,274,819 of record CM051386.1, on the reverse strand, counting down.
AAAGACAGACTTTGAATAAAAAAGGAAACTTGTATATTTCTTAGATGATTGAAAGGTGAATTTGTACAAAGGACGAAATGAGCTTTATATAGAGCTCTTACATGAGTACTCTAACGTTCTAGAAGGTTAGAAACAAGAAAGAAATCACAAAATTGAATACAAACTAGCCGTTGGACCATTATGAGCAAATCGGGCCAAATAAGGTAAGTTGTGAAGCTTCTTTATTCTTGAAAGCTTAGGTGCGAATTGGTGGTGTCTTGGGACGTCCAGGTTCACTGAATAAGGCTCCAGAATGCACACAAGTGAATAGGAAAAGAGCCGTTGCTGAATGATATCCTTTGGCTCCAAACAAGGCAAATAAGGCAAGCTCGGTTCCAGATATGGGAAGTGAAGGTGTGGGAGGATCTGCCTGATCCTGTGCGTTTTAGTTGAAACAAATACGTGTTGTAGAGTCTCTGGATGATGGGGAAGGTCTCCAGGTCGCCAAAGATACGTTTGAAGACTCCCAAATCCGCAAGACTCCATATAAGGCAAGTCCAGAGTGTTCGGTTTAGAAATTGAATAACTTCCTCAGCTGATATCGGTTTGGTACGAATCCAATTTACTGAGCTTCTATGATGAGTAAAGAATACATACCAAGTTGGTTTGTAACTTAATTCCTTGCGGTTCGGCCGTAATCCTCCAAATAGTAGCCGTTGGTCTCTATCGGGTTCATTGGAAGTCTGCTGACTTGTAACTTGAATATCTTCCTCATGTGGAAAGCTTTTGAACCAAATCAACTTCTCTGTGATTCCTTGATGACTTAATATTGCCTCATTAAAAACCTTTCTAGGTAAACCCATTGGGAAAAACCCTAGACAAGGGAAAAAGAGTGCAACAGTCATTTTCCAACACTGGTTAGGTTGATATGCTTCAATAAAGGCATATACGTCTTTGGTACGCTCAGGCTGGTTCTCTCCAAAGGTATTGGTCGTCTGGTTGATGTCTCCTCCATGCTCCTTGATTGATGGTGACTTGATGTCCTCATCAGAAACTCCTATGAGATTCTAATAACTAACAGAACTGTGGGATAAGCTATATTACTTTTTTCTTACTTTGACTTGCTTTCCACCTTGGTAGCATACTTCAACTACTTTAAGACTTCAACACTTCTATTCACTATCATTTCTATCTTGAAGGGTCATAACTCCGTTTTTAGGATTCTTAGCTTAAAAATGGTCAAATCCTTGGAAATGAAAGCTTTGATTCTTCATATTCATATCAGTGGATGTTGTTTCATCCTCCATATGTGTCTTCTTGCTACATTTCCCAAATTCACCGTTAGAAACTCCTATGAGATTCAAATAACTAACAGAACTGTGGGATAAGCTATATTGCGTTTTCTTACTTTGATTTGCTTCTCCACCTTGGTAGCATACTTTAACTACTTTAAGACTTCAACACTTCTATTCACTATCATTTCTATCTTGAAGGGTCTTAACTCCGTTTTTAGGATTCTTAGCTTAAAAATGGTCAAATCCTTGGAAATGAAAGCTTTGATTCTTCATATTCATATCAGTGGATGTTGTTTCAGCCTCCATATGTGTCTTCTAGCTACAACTCCCAAATTCACCATTAGAAACTCCTATGAGATTCTAATAACTAACAGAACTGTGGGATAAGCTATATTGCGTTTTCTTACTTTGATTTGCTTCTCCACCTTGGTAGCATACTTTAACTACTTTAAGACTTCAACACTTTTATTCACTATCATTTCTATCTTGAAGGGTCATAACTCCGCTTTTGGGATTCTCAGCTTAAAAATGGTCAAATCCTTGGAAATGAAAGCTTTGATTCTTCATATGCATATCAGTGGATGTTGTTTCAGCCTCCATATGTGTCTTCTAGCTACAACTCCCAAATTCACCATTAGAAACTCCTATGAGATTCTAATAACTAACAGAACTGTGGGATAAGCTATATTACTTTTTTCTTACTTTGACTTGCTTCTCCACCTTGGTAGCATACTTCAACTACTTTAAGACTTCAACACTTCTATTCACTATCATTTCTATCTTGAAGGGTCATAACTCCGTTTTTAGGATTCTTAGCTTAAAAATGGTCAAATTCTTGGAAATGAAAGCTTTGATTCTTCATATGCATATCAGTGGATGTTGTTTCAGCCTCCATATGTGTCTTCTTGCTACAACTCCCAAATTCACCATTAGAAACTCCTATGAGATTCTAATAACTAACAGAACTGTGGGATAAGCTATATTGCGTTTTCTTACTTTGATTTGCTTCTCCACCTTGGTAGCATACTTTAACTACTTTAAGACTTCAACACTTCTATTCACTATCATTTCTATCTTGAAGGGTCTTAACTCCGTTTTTAGGATTCTTAGCTTAAAAATGGTCAAATCCTTGGAAATGAAAGCTTTGATTCTTCATATTCATATCAGTGGATGTTGTTTCAGCCTCCATATGTGTCTTCTAGCTACAACTCCCAAATTCACCATTAGAAACTCCTATGAGATTCTAATAACTAACAGAACTTTGGGATAAGCTATATTGCTTGTTTCTTACTTTGACTTGCTTCTCCACCTTGGTAGCATACTTTAACTACTTTAAGACTTCAACACTTTTATTCACTATCATTTCTATCTTGAAGGGTCATAACTCCGCTTTTGGGATTCTCAGCTTAAAAATGGTCAAATCCTTGGAAATGAAAGCTTTGATTCTTCATATGCATATCAGTGGATGTTGTTTCAGCCTCCATATGTGTCTTCTAGCTACAACTCCCAAATTCACCATTAGAAACTCCTATGAGATTCTAATAACTAACAGAACTGTGGGATAAGCTATATTACTTTTTTCTTACTTTGACTTGCTTTCCACCTTGGTAGCATACTTCAACTACTTTAAGACTTCAACACTTCTATTCACTATCATTTCTATCTTGAAGGGTCATAACTCCGTTTTTAGGATTCTTAGCTTAAAAATGGTCAAATCCTTGGAAATGAAAGCTTTGATTCTTCATATTCATATCAGTGGATGTTGTTTCATCCTCCATATGTGTCTTCTTGCTACATTTCCCAAATTCACCGTTAGAAACTCCTATGAGATTCAAATAACTAACAGAACTGTGGGATAAGCTATATTGCGTTTTCTTACTTTGATTTGCTTCTCCACCTTGGTAGCATACTTTAACTACTTTAAGACTTCAACACTTCTATTCACTATCATTTCTATCTTGAAGGGTCTTAACTCCGTTTTTAGGATTCTTAGCTTAAAAATGGTCAAATCCTTGGAAATGAAAGCTTTGATTCTTCATATTCATATCAGTGGATGTTGTTTCAGCCTCCATATGTGTCTTCTAGCTACAACTCCCAAATTCACCATTAGAAACTCCTATGAGATTCTAATAACTAACAGAACTTTGGGATAAGCTATATTGCTTGTTTCTTACTTTGACTTGCTTCTCCACCTTGGTAGCATACTTTAACTACTTTAAGACTTCAACACTTTTATTCACTATCATTTCTATCTTGAAGGGTCATAACTCCGCTTTTGGGGATTATCAGCTTAAAAATGGTCAAATCCTTGGAAATGAAAGCTTTGATTCTTCATATGCATATCAGTGGATGTTGTTTCAGCCTCCATATGTGTCTTCTAGCTACAACTCCCAAATTCACCATTAGAAACTCCTATGAGATTCTAATAACTAACAGAACTGTGGGATAAGCTATATTACTTTTTTCTTACTTTGACTTGCTTTCCACCTTGGTAGCATACTTCAACTACTTTAAGACTTCAACACTTCTATTCACTATCATTTCTATCTTGAAGGGTCATAACTCCGTTTTTAGGATTCTTAGCTTAAAAATGGTCAAATTCTTGGAAATGAAAGCTTTGATTCTTCATATGCATATCAGTGGATGTTGTTTCAGCCTCCATATGTGTCTTCTTGCTACAACTCCCAAATTCACCATTAGAAACTCCTATGAGATTCTAATAACTAACAGAACTGTGGGATAAGCTATATTGCGTTTTCTTACTTTGATTTGCTTCTCCACCTTGGTAGCATACTTTAACTACTTTAAGACTTCAACACTTCTATTCACTATCATTTCTATCTTGAAGGGTCTTAACTCCGTTTTTAGGATTCTTAGCTTAAAAATGGTCAAATCCTTGGAAATGAAAGCTTTGATTCTTCATATTCATATCAATAGGTGTTGTTTAAGCCTCCATATGTGTCTTCTTGCTACAACTCCCAAATTCACCATTAGAAACTCCTATGAGATTCTAATAACTAACAGAACTTTAATGTAAACTATTATGCTTGTTTCTTCCTTTGACTTGCTTCTCCACCTTGGTAGCATACTGGAACTACTTTAAGCCTTCAACACTTTTATTCACTATCAATTCTATCTTGAAGGGTCATAACTCCGTTTTTGGGATTTCATGCTTGAAAGTAGTCAAATCTTTGGAAATGAAAGCATTGATTCTTTATATGCATATCAGTGGATGTTGTTTCAGCCTCCATATGTGTCTTCTAGATACAACTCCCAAATTCACCATTAGAAACTCCTATGAGATTCTAATAACTAACAGAACTGTGGATAAGCTATATTACTTTTTTCTCTTACTTTGACTTGCTTTCCACCTTGGTAGCATACTTCAACTACTTTAAGACTTCAACACTTCTATTCACTATCATTTCTATCTTGAAGGGTCATAACTCCGTTTTTAGGATTCTTAGCTTAAAAATGGTCAAATTCTTGGAAATGAAAGCTTTGATTCTTCATATGCATATCAGTGGATGTTGTTTCAGCCTCCATATGTGTCTTCTTGCTACAACTCCCAAATTCACCATTAGAAACTCCTATGAGATTCTAATAACTAACAGAACTGTGGGATAAGCTATATTGCGTTTTCTTACTTTGATTTGCTTCTCCACCTTGGTAGCATACTTTAACTACTTTAAGACTTCAACACTTCTATTCACTATCATTTCTATCTTGAAGGGTCTTAACTCCGTTTTTAGGATTCTTAGCTTAAAAATGGTCAAATCCTTGGAAATGAAAGCTTTGATTCTTCATATTCATATCAGTGGATGTTGTTTCAGCCTCCATATGTGTCTTCTAGCTACAACTCCCAAATTCACCATTAGAAACTCCTATGAGATTCTAATAACTAACAGAACTTTGGGATAAGCGCCATAGCTTGTTTCTTACTTTGACTTGCTTCTCCACCTTGGTAGCATACTTTAACTACTTTAAGACTTCAACACTTCTATTCACTATCATTTCTATCTTGAAGGGTCATAACTCCGTTTTTGGGATTCTCAGCTTGAAAATGGTCAAATCCTTGGAAATGAAAGCTTTGATTCTTCATATGCATATCAGTGGATGTTGTTTCAGCCTCCATATGTGTCTTCTAGCTACAACTCCCAAATTCACCATTAGAAACTCCTATGAGATTCTAATAACTAACAGAACTGTGGGATAAGCTATATTACTTTTTTCTTACTTTGACTTGCTTCTCCACCTTGGTAGCATACTTCAACTACTTTAAGACTTCAACACTTCTATTCACTATCATTTCTATCTTGAAGGGTCATAACTCCGTTTTTAGGATTCTTAGCTTAAAATTGGTCAAATCCTTGGAAATGAAAGCTTTGATTCTTCATATGCATATCAGTGGATGTTGTTTCAGCCTCCATATGTGTCTTCTTGCTACAACTCCCAAATTCACCATTAGAAACTCCTATGAGATTCTAATAACTAACAGAACTGTGGGATAAGCTATATTGCGTTTTCTTACTTTGATTTGCTTCTCCACCTTGGTAGCATACTTTAACTACTTTAAGACTTCAACACTTCTATTCACTATCATTTCTATCTTGAAGGGTCTTAACTCCGTTTTTAGGATTCTTAGCTTAAAAATGGTCAAATCCTTGGAAATGAAAGCTTTGATTCTTCATATTCATATCAGTGGATGTTGTTTCAGCCTCCATATGTGTCTTCTAGCTACAACTCCCAAATTCACCATTAGAAACTCCTATGAGATTCTAATAACTAACAGAACTTTTGGGATAAGCTATGTTGCTTTTTTCTTACTTTAACTTGCTTCTCCACCTTGGTAGCATACTTTTAACTACTTTGAGACTTCAACACTTCTATTCACTCTCATTTCTATCATGAAGGGTCATAATTCTGTTTTTGGGATTCTAAACTTGAAATGGTCAAATCCTTGGAAATGAAAGCTTTGATTCTTCATATTCATATCAGTGGATGTTGTTTCAGCCTCCATATGTGTCTTCTAGCTACAACTCCCAAATTCACCATTAGAAACTCCTATGAGATTCTAATAACTAACAGAACTGTGGGATTTTCTTTTTTTCTTTTTTCTTACTTGGCCTTGCTTCTCCACCTTGGTAGCATACTTCAACTACTTTAAGACTTCAACACTTCTATTCACTATCATTTCTATCTTGAAGGGTCATAACTCCGTTTTTAGGATTCTTAGCTTAAAAATGGTCAAATTCTTGGAAATGAAAGCTTTGATTCTTCATATGCATATCAGTGGATGTTGTTTCAAGCCTCCATATGTGCTTCTTGCTACAACTCCCAAATTCACCATTAGAAACTCCTATTAGATTCTAATAACTCGCACACCGGGGGGTTAAGCCATATTGCGTTTGCCGCCTTTGAGTTCCTTCTCCACCTTGGTAGCAGACTTTAACTACTTTAAGACTTCAACACTTCTATTCACTATCATTTCTATCTTGAAGGGTCATAACTCCGTTTTTAGGATTCTTAGCTTAAAAATGGTCAAATCCTTGGAAATGAAAGCTTTGATTCTTCATATTCATATCAGTGGATGTTGTTTCAGCCTCCATATGTGTCTTCTAGCTACAACTCCTAAATTCACCATTAGAAACTCCTATGAGATTCTAATAACTAACAGAACTTTGGGATAAGCTATATTGCTTGTTTCTTACTTTGACTTGCTTCTCCTCCTTGGTAGCATACTTTAACTACTTTAAGACTTCAACACTT
>CM051386.1:26231792-26267676 GCA_028015245.1 Cardamine occulta | reverse complement strand
CTTTAAGATTTCCAACACTTCAATTCACTATCCTTTCTATCTTGAAGGGTCATAACTCTCTATTTTAGGATTCTTAGCTTGTTGTCAAATCCTTGAAATAGCTTTGATTCTTCATATTAAATATCAATGGATGTTGTTTCATCCTCATATAATCTTCTTGCTACAACTCCCAAATTCACCATTAGAAACTCCTGAGATTCAAATAACTAACAGAACTTTGGGATAAGCTATATAGCTTTTCTTACTTTGACTTGCTACACCATGGTAGCATCTTTAACTACTTTAAGACTTCAAACTTATTCCTTTATCGTTTCTATCTTGAAGGTACTTAATTCTTTTTGGGATTCTTAGCTTGAAAATTGTAAATCCTTTGAAATGAAGCTTTGATTCTTCATATTTATATCAGTGGATATGTTGTTTCACCTCCATATGTGTCTTCTTGCTACAACTCCCAAATTCACCATTAGACTCTATAAGAGATTCAAATAACTATGAACTGACATGGGATAAGCTATATTACTTTTTCTTACATTGACTTGCTTCTCACCTTGGTAGTATTTCAACTACTTTAAGACTTCAACACTTCTATTCCTATCATTTCTATCTTGAAGGGTCTTAACTCTCGTTTTGGGGTTCTCGGCGAAAATTATCAAATCCTTGGAAATAGCTTTGATTCTTCATATTCACATCGGTGGATGTTGTTTCATCCTCCATATGTATCTTCTTTATCTAACTCCCAAATTCACCATTAGAAACTCTGTGAAGTTAAATAACTCACTGGACTATGGGATAAGCTATATTACTTTTTACTTTGACTTGCTTGCTCACCTTGGTAGTATACTTTCAACTTCTTAAGACTTCAACACTTCTATTCACTATCATTTCTATCTTGAAGGGCCATACTCCATTTTTAGGATTCTCTGCTTAAAATGGTCAAATCTTTGAAATTAAGCTTTGATTCTTCATATTTATATCCGATGGATGTTGTTTAGCCTCCATATGTATCTTCTAGTTCCTAACTCCCAAATTACCATTAGAAACTCCTATGAGATTCTAATAACTAACAGAACTTTGGGATAAGCAATATTACTTTTTCTTACTTTGACTTGCTTCTCCACCTTGGTAGCATGCTTTAACTACTTTAAGACTTCAACCACTTCTATTCACTATCATTTCTATCTTGAAGGTCATACTCCATTTTGGGGTTCTCAACTTGAAAATTATCAAATCCTTGGAAATAAGCTTTGATTCTTCATATTCACATCAGTGGATGTTGTTTCATCCTCCGTATTGTCTTCTTGCTACAACTCCCAAATTCACCATTGAAACTCCTATGAGATTCAAATAACTATCAGGCGTGGGATAAGCTTATTCCTTTTTTCTTGCATTGACTTCTCCACCGTGGTAGTATATTTCACTTCGTTGAGACTTCCAACACTTCTATTCACTATCATTTCTATCTTGAAGGTCATAACTCCGTTTTTAGGGTTCTCAACTTGAAATTATCAAATCCTTGAAATAGCTTTGATTCTTCATATTCACATCAATGGATGTTGTTTCATCCTCATATGTGTCTTCTTTAACAATTCCCAAATTCACCATTAGAAACTCCTATGAGATTCAAATAACTAACAACTTTTGGGATAAGATATATTATTTTTTCTTACTTGACTTGCTTCTCCACCTTGGTAGCATACTTTAACTACTTTAAGACTTGCAATACTTTTATTCATCATTTCTATCTTGAAGGGTCATAATTCCGTTTTGGGATTCTAGGCTTGAAAATGGTCAAATCCTTGGATTGAAAGCTTTGATTCTTCATATTCATAACAGTGGATGTTGTTTCAGCCTCCATGTCTTCTAGCTACAACTCCCAAATTCACCATTAGAAACTCTTTAAGAGATTCTAATAACTATGAGAACTTTGGGATAAGCCATATTACTTTTTTCTTACTTTGACTTGCTTCTCCACCTTGGTGGCATGCTTTAACTACTTTAAGATTTCAACCTTCTATTCACTATCATTTCTATCTTGAAGGGTCATAACTCTGTTTTTAAGTTCTTGGCTTGAAAATTGTCAAATCATGGAAATAAGCTTTGATTCTTCATATTCATATCGATTGGATGTTGTTTCCTCCTCCATATGTGTCTTCTTGCTACAACTCCCAAATTCTCCATTAAAACTCCTATGAGATTCAAATAACTAATAGAACTGTGGGATAAGCTATATTTTTTTCTTACTTTGACTTTTCTTCACCTTGGTAGCATGCTTTAACTACTTTAAAGACTTCAACACTTCTATTCACTATCATTTCTATCTTGAAGGGTCATAACTCTTTTTAGGATTCTTAGCTTGAAAATTGTCAAATCCTTGGAAATGAAAGCTTTGATTCTTCATATTCATATCAGTGGATGTTGTTTCATCCTCCATATATGTCTTCTTGCTACAACTTTCCATATTCACCATTAGAAACTCCTATGAGATTCTAAGAACTAACAGAACTATGGGATAAGCTATAATACTTTTTCTTACATTGACTTGCTTCTCACCTTGGTAGTATATTTCAACTTTAAGACTTCAACACTTCTATTCACTATCATTTCTATCTTGAAGGGTCATAACTCCGTTTTGGGGTTCTCAACTTGAAATTATCAAATCCTTGGAAATGACTTTGATTCTTCATATTCACATCGATTGGATGTTGTTTCATCCTCCATATGTGTCTTCTTTATACAACTCCCAAATTCACCATTAAAACTCTATGAGATTCAAATAACTAACAGAACTGTGGGATAAGCTATATTACTTTTTTCTTACATTGACTTACTTCTCACCTTGGTAGTATATTTAACTTCTTTAAGACTTCAACTTCTATTCACTATCATTTCTATCTTGAAGGGTCATAACTCCATTTTAGGATTCCTCTGCTTAAAAATGGTCAAATCTTTGGAAATAAGCTTTGATTCTTCATATTTATATCAGTGGATGTTGTTTCAGCCTCCATATGTGTCTTCTAGCTACAACTCCCAAATTCTCCATTAGAAACTCCTGAGATTCTAATAACTAACGAACTTTGGGATAAGCAATATTGCTTTTTCTTACTTTGACTTGCTTCTCCACCTTGGTAGCATGCTTTAATTTCTTTAAGACTTCAACACTTCTATTCTTATCATTTCTATCTTGAAGGGTCATAACTCCATTTTGGGGTTCTCAACTAATTATCAAATCCTTGGAAATAAGCTTTGATTCTTCATATTCACATCAGTGGATGTTGTTTCATCCTCCATATGTGTCTTTTTGCTATAACTCCCAAATTCACCATTAAAACTCCTATGAGATTCAAATAACTAACAGAACTGTGGGATAAGCTATATTACTTTTTTCTTACATTGACTTGCTTCTCCACCGTGGTAGTATATTTCCAACTCGTTAAGACTTCAACACTTCTATTCACTATCATTTCTATCTTGAAGGGTCATAACTCCGTTTTTGGGGTTCTCAACTGAAAATTATCAAATCCTTTAAATGAAAGCTTTGATTCTTCATATTCATCATCATGGATGTTGTTTCATCCTCCTATGTGTCTTCTTGCTTTAACTCCCAAATTCACCATTAAAACTCTATAGGATTCAAATAACTAACAGAACTGTGGGATAGCTTTATTACTTTTTTTCTTACATTGACTTGCTTCTCCCTTGGTAGTATATTTCAACTACTTTAAGACTTCAACACTTCTATTCACTTATCATTTCTATCTTGAAGGGTCATAACTCCGTTTTTTGGGTTCTCAACTTGAAAATTATCAAATCCTTGGAAATAAAGCTTTGATTCTTCATATTCACATCAATGGATGTTGTTTCATCCTCTATATGTGTCTTCTTGCAACAACTCCCAAATTCACCATTAGAAACTCCTAGAGATTCAAATAACTAACAGAACTTTGGGATAAGATATATTGCTTTTTCTTACTTTGACTTGCTTCTCACCTTGGTAGCATACTTTAACTACTTTAAGACTTCAACACTTCTATTCACTATCATTTCTATCTTGGAGGGTCATAACTCCGTTTTTGGGATTCTCAGCTTAAAGATGGTCAAATCCTTGGAAGTGAAAACTTTGATTCTTCATATTCATATCAGTGTATGTTGTTGCAGCGTCCATGTGTGTCTTCTACTAACTCCCAAATTCACCATTAGAAACTCCTATGAGATTCTAATAACTAACAGAACTTTGGGATAAGCAATATTGCTTTTTTCTTACTTTGACTTGCTTCTCCACTTGGTAGCATACTTTAACTACTTTAAGATTTCAACACTTCATTCACTTATCATTTCTATCTTGAAGGGTCATAACTCCTTTTTAGGATTCTGAGCTTGAAAATTGTCAAATCCTTGGAAATGAAAGCTTTGATTCTTCATATTCATATCAGTGGATGTTGTTTCATCCTCCATATGTGTCTTCTTGCTACAACTCCCAAATTCACCATTAGAAACTCCTATGAGATTCAAATAACTAACAAGACTTGGGATAAGCTATAGCTTTTTTTCTTACTTGACTTGCTTCTCACCATGGTAGATACTTTAACTACTTTAAGACTTCAACACTTCTATTCTTTCGTTTCTATCTTGAAGGGTCATAACTCTTTTTTAGGATTCTTAGCTTGAAATTGTCAAATCCTTGGAAATAAAGCTTTGATTCTTCATATTCATATCGATGGATGTTGTTTCATCCTCCATATGTGTCTTCTTGCTACAACTCCAAATTCACCATTAGAAACTCCTATGAGATTCTAATAACTAATAGAACTTTGGGATAAGCAATATTGCTTTTTCTTGCTTTGACTTGCTTCTCACCTTAGTAGCATACTTTAACTACTTTAAGACTTCAATACTTCTATTCCTATCATTTCTATCTTGAAGGGTCATAACTCTTGTTTTTAGGATTCTTAGCTTGAAAATTGTCAAATCCTTGGAAATGAAAGCTTTGATTCTTCATATTCATATCAGTGGATGTTGTTTCAGCCTCCATATGTGTCTTCTAGTCACAACTCCCAAATTCACCATTAGAAACTCCTATGATTCTAATAACTAAGAACTTTGGGATAAGCAATATTTTTTCTTACTTTGACTTGCTTCTCCACCTTGGTAGCATACTTTAACTGCTTTAAGATTGCAACACTTCGATTCACTATCATTTCGATCTTGAAGGGTCATAACTCTGTGTTTAGGATTCGTAGCTTGGAAATTGTCAAACCCTTGGAAATAGCTTTGATTCTTCATATTCACATCAGTGGATGTTGTCTCAGCCTCCATATGTGTCCTCTAGCCACAACCCCCACACTCACCATTAGACACTCCTATGAGATTCTAATAACTCACAGAACTTTGGGATAAGCAATATTGCTTTTTTCATACTTTGACTTGCTTCTCCACCTTGGTAGCATACTTTAACTACTTTAAGATTTCACACTACTATTCACTATCATTTTCATCTTGAAGGGTCTTAACTTTCTTGTTTTAGGATTCTTAGCTTGAAAATGGTCAAATCCTTGGAAATGAAAGCTTTGATTCTTCATATGCATATCAGTGGATGTTGTTTCATCCTCCATATCTCTCTTCTTTCTTTTAATCCCAAATTCACCATTATAAACGCCTATAAGCTTCAAAGACCTAACAGAAGTGTGGGATAAGCTATATAGCTTTTTTTCTTACTTTAATTTGCTTCTCCACCTTGGTAGCATACTTTAACTACTTTAAGACTTCAACACTTCTATTCACTATCATTTCTATCTTGAAGGGTCATAACTACGGTGTTGGGATGCTCAACTTGAAAATTATCAAATCCTTGGAAATGAAAGCTTTGATTCTTCATATTCATATCAGTGGATGTTGTTTCATCCTCCATATGTCTCTTCTTCCTACAACTCACAAATTCAGCATTAGAAACACCTATGAGATTCAAAGAAGTAACAGAAATGCAGGATAAGCTATAATGCTTTTTTCTTACTTTGACTTGCTTCTCCACCTTGGTAGCATACTTTAACTACTTTAAGACTTCAACACTTCTATTCACTATCATTTCTATCTTGAAGGGTCATAACTCCATTTTGGGATTATCAACTGAAAATGGTCAAATCCTTGAAATAAAGCTTTGATTCTTCATATTCACATCAATGGATGTTGTTTCATCCTCCATATGTGTCTTCTTGCTAAACTCCCAAATTCACCATTAGAAGCCTATGAGATTCAAATAACTAACAGAACTTTGGGATAAGCTATATTGCTTTTTTCTTACTTTGACTTGGTTCTCCACCTTGGTAGCATACTTCAACTACTTTAAGACTTCAACACTTCTATTCACTATCATTTCTATCTTGAAGGGTCATAACTCCGTTTTGGGATTCTCAGCTTAAAAATGGTCAAATCCTTGAAATGAAAGTTTGATTCTTCATATTCATATCAGTGGATGTTGTTTCAGCCTCCATATGTGTCTTCTAGTAACAACTCCCAAATTCACCATTAGAAACTCCTTGAGATTCTAATAACTAACAGGAGTACAGGATAAATTTCTTTTTAACTTACTTTCACCTTGATTTAAGCCTTCAACTACTTCATTCCTTTATCATTTCTATCTTGAAGGGTCATAACTCTGTTTTAGGATTCTTAGCTTGAAAATTGTCCAATCCTTGGAAATAAGCTTTGATTTTTCATATTCATATCAGTGGATGTTGTTTCATCCTCCATATGTGTCTTCTTGCTACAACTCCCAAATTCACCATTAGAAACTCCTATGAGATTCCAAATAACTAACAAAATGTGGGATAAGCTATATTGCTTTTTTCTTACTTTGACTTGCTTCTCCACCTTGGTAGCATACTTTAACTATTTTAAGACTTCAACAGTTCTATTCACTATCATTTCTATCTTGAAGGGTCATAACTCTATTTTTAGGATTCTTAGCTGAAAATTGTCAAATCCTTGGAAATAAGCTTTGATTCTTGATATTCATATCGAGTGGATGTTGTTTCATCCTCCTATGTGTCTTCTTGCTACAACTCCCAAATTCAACATTAGAAACTCCTATAGATTAAAAGAACTAACAAAAATGTGGGATAAGCAATAATGTTTGTTTCTTACTTTGACTTGCTTCTCCACCTTGGTAGCATACTTTAACTACTTTAAGACTTCAACACTTCTATTCACTATCATTTCTATCTTGAAGGGTCATAACTCTGTTTTTGGAATTCTCGACTTGAAAATTATCAAATCCTTGGAAATGAAAGCTTTGATTCTTCATATTCATATCAGTGGATGTTGTTTCATCCTCCATATGTGTCTTCTTGGTACAACTCCCAAATTCACCATTAGAAACTCCTATGAGAGTCAAATAACTAATAGAACTGTGTGATAAGCTATATTACTTTTTTCTTACATTGACTTGCTTCTCACCTTGGTAGTATATTTCAACTACTTTAAGACTTCAACACTTCTATTCTATCATTTCTATCTTGAAGGGTCATAACTCCGTTTTGGGGTTCTCAACTTGAAAATTATCAAATCCTGGAAATAAGCTTTGATTCTTCATATTCATATCAGTGGATGTTGTTTCATCCTCCATATGTGTCTTCTTGCTAACTCCCAAATTCATCATTAGAAACTCCTATGAGATTCAAATAACTAACTGAACGTGGGATAAGCTATATTGCTTGTTTCTTACTTTGACTTGCTTCTCCACCTTGGTAGCATACTTTAACTACTTTAAGACTTCAACACTTCTATTCACTATCATTTCTATCTTGAAGGGTCATAACTCTGTTTTAGGGTTTCTCAACGAAAATTATCAAATCCTTGGATATGAAAGCTATGATTCTTCATATTCACATCAGTGGATGTTGTTTAAGCCTCCATATGTGTCTTCTTGCTACAACTCCCAAATTCACCATTAGAAACTCCTATGAGATTCAAATAACTAACAGAACTGTGTGATAAGCTATATTACTTTTTTCTTACATTGACTTGCTTCTCCACCTTGGTAGCATGCTTTCCCTACTTTGAGACTACAACACTTCTATTCACTATCATTTCTATCTTGAAGGGTCATAACTCCGTTTTTGGGGTTCTCAACTTGAAAATTATCAAATCCTTGGAAATGAAAGCTTTGATTCTTCATATTCACATCAGTGGATGTTGTTTCATCCTCCATATGTCTTCTTGCTACAACTCCCAAATTCACCATTAGAAACTCCTATGAGATTCAAATAACTATGAGAACTGTGGGATAAGCTATATTACTTTTTTTCTTACATTGACTTGCTTCTCCACCTTGGTAGTATATTTCAACTTCTTTATAACGTCCACACCTCCATTCACTATCTTTTCTATCTTGCAGGTTCATAACTACATTTAGGATTCTCTGCTTAAAATGGTCAAATCTTTGGAAATAAGCTTTGATTCTTCATTTTCATATCAGTGGATGTTGTTTCAGCCTCCATATGTGTCTTCTAGCTCAACTCCCAAATTCACCATTAGAAACTCCTATGAGATTCTATTAACTAACAGAACTTTGGGACAAGCAATATTGCTTTTTCTTACTTTGACTTGCTTCTCACCTGGGTAGCATACTTTAACTTCTTGAAGATTTCAACACTTCTATTCACTATCATTTCTATCTTGAAGGGTCATAACTCCGTTTTAGGGTTCTCAACTTGAAAATTATCAAATCCTTGGAAATGAAAGCTTTGATTCTTCATATTCACATCAATGGATGTTGTTTCATCCTCTATATGTGTCTTCTTGCAATAACTCCCAAATTCACCATTAGAAACTCCTTTGAGATTCAAATAACTAACAGAACTTTGGGATAAGATATATTGCTTTTTTCTTACTTTGACTTGCTTCTCCACCTTGGTAGTATATTTCAACTACTTTAAGACTTCAACACTTCTATTCCTATCATTTCTATCTTGAAGGGTCATAACTCCGTTTTTGGGGTTCTCAACTTGAAAATTATCAAATCCTTGGAAATAGCTTGGATTCTTCATATTCACATCAGTGGATGTTGTTTCATCCTCCATATGTGTCTTCTTGCTACGTTTCCCAAATTCACCGTTAGAAACTCCTATGAGATTCAAATAACTAACAGAACTGTGGGATAAGCTATATTGCTTGTTTCTTACTTTGACTTGCTTCTCCACCTTGGTAGCATACTTCAACTACTTTAAGACTTCAACACTTCTATTCACTATCATTTCTATCTTGAAGGGTCATAACTCCGTTTTTGGGATTCTCAGCTTAAAAATGGTCAAATCCTTGGAAATGAAAGCTTTGATTCTTCATATTCATATCAGTGGATGTTGTTTCAGCCTCCATATGTGTCTTCTAGCTTTAACTCCCAAATTCACCATTAGAAACTCCTATGAGATTCTAATAACTAACAGAACTTTTGATAAGCAATATTGCTTTTTTCTTACTTTGACTTGCTTCTCCACCTTGGTAGCATACTTTAACTACTTTAAGATTTCAACACTTCTATTCACTATCATTTCTATCTTGAAGGGTCATAACTCTGTTTTTAGGATTCTTAGCTTGAAAATTGTCAAATCCTTGGAAATGAAAGCTTTGATTCTTCATATTCATATCAGTGGATGTTGTTTCATCCTCCATATGTGTCTACTTGCTACAACTCCCAAATTCACCATTAGAAACTCCTATGAGATTCAAATAACTAACAGAACTTTGGGATAAGCTATATTTCTTTTTTCTTACTTTGACTTGCTTCTCCACCTTCGTAGCATACTTTACATACTTTAAGACTTCAACACTTCTATTCACTATCATTTCTATCTTGAAGGGTCATAACTCCGTTTTTGGGATTCTCATGTTAAAAATGGTCAAATCCTTGGAAATGAAAGTTTTGATTCTTCATATTCATATCAGTGGATGTTGTTTCAGCCTCCATATGTGTCTTCTGGCAACAACTCCCAAATTCACCATTAGAAACTCCTATGAGATTCTAATAACTAACAGAACTGTGGGATAAGCAATATTGCTTTTTCTTGCTTTGACTTGCTTCTCCACCTTTGATATGATCCTCCTAGAATCGGCACTTTCGAGGGGTAAGATGAAAGGAATGGATAGATTGATAGAGGTGGAGTGAATGGATCGCACCAAGGTTGCGGAAGGCCTTGGATATTTCCTCAATGACTTTTCCAAGATATTACACACTTGAAATCGCCAAGGTTTTGAATCGCGGATATGACACACCTTGATTCGATCGATTGATGGATATGACTCACCAACAATCAGTTTTGTTCTTCAAAGAACACAAGAGAAAACACTCTCAATTTTTAATAAAAATACTTGGTTGAATCCGAAAATGATCATAACAAAAGAGTTTTAAAGAAAAAAAAAGTAAAGAAAAACTAGAATTAATTCATAGGAATTTAAGAAAACATTAACTAGTTGAAAATAACTCTTGGAGTCTCTCAAGCCACCTTTTCACTCCCTTGGCGAAATTAATCAGGTGCTTAGTAGGTTGGGCTGATTTAAACTCTTCTTTGGGCTTGAGACTTCAAATGATAATTCCAAAATTATTAGACTTGAACTTGGACCAAACTTGTTTAACTCTTGTGGACTAAGATGGATTAGAGTGACCCATTAGCCTCATCAAAACCTTCCTTTGGAAAACACATTGGGAAAAAAACCAAAGGCTAGGAAAAAAGAGTATAAACGAATCACCGCTACTAGTCCACTCGAGCAACCAAAGGCGGTTTGATTTTCCTTGTTCTCGAACTGAACTTTAGCGGTTGAACTTGAGTGAGTAATCGGAGATGGCTCTGAAATTCTTTGGCTCTCGATCTTGTCATTGGTCCACTTGGTACGGCCAAAGCATCCTCGGGTTCAAGCTGTTTCTGTGAGCTATCCATGATCACATCATCCCCTCCCTCTTGAAAAGGATTTGTCCTCAAATCTGGAACATCTGCAACAAAAAGGAATTAAGTCAGCAGCGTTAAAGCTTGAACTCACATTGTACTTACCTTGGAGATCGAGTTGGTAAGCATTATCGTTGATCCTCTTTGTGACTTCGGAATGGACCGTCAATCCTAGGCATCAACTTAGACTTCCTCTCAGCGAAATCTCTCCTTCCTTGGAGATGTAACAAGCGTGATCTCCTTCCTCAAAAAATCATCTTCGCTTCCTTGTTAGCTTGTTTAGCGTGCAACCGTCTTCTCCTCTATGTTGTGCTTTACTTTCTCATGAATCTGTTTAACAAGTTCAGCTTTCTTTTCCCATCCAAGCTTACTCTTTCACTCAAAGGGCAATGGGGTTGGATCCAAAGGAGATAAAGGTTAAAACCGTAAACAATTTCAAAAGGAGAAAACTTGGTGGCGGAATGCACAGATCGGTTATAAGCAAATTCAACATGTGGTAAGCATTCTTCCCAAGTTTTTAAATTCTTCTTAATCAAGGCACGCAGCAACAAGGTAGACAAAGTTCTATTAACTACTTCAATTTGGCCGTCGGATTGAGGATGACAAGTAGTTGAGAACAGCAACTTAGTACCTAGCTTGAACCAAAGCGTCTTCCAAAAATAACTCAAGAATTTTGTATCCCCGTCACTGACTATAGTCCTAGGCATTCCATGCTAACGAACTATTTCTTTAAAGAACAATTCAGCAATATAGGAAGCATCATCGGTTTTATGACAAGCAAGAAAATGTGCCATTTTAGAGAACCTATCAACAACAACAAAGATTGAATCTTTTCCAGTCCTAGTTCTAGGTAATCCAAGCACAAAATCCATAGAAATGTCAGTCCAAGGCTGATCAGGAATAGGCAAAAGGCGTGTACATACCTTGGGACTGTACCTTCGATTTGGCTTGTTTGCGTGACGTCGCCCTAAATTCTTCGACGTCTCTCTTCATTTGCGGCCAGTAGAAGTGTTCTTGCATCACTTTTTAAAGTTTTAGAAATCCCAAAATGCCCCATCAAGCCTCCTCCATGCGCTTCCCTAACTAACAAATCTCTCACGGAACAATTAGGAACACATAACCGATTTTCATAGAAAAGAAATCGTCATGCCTAAAATATTTCCCAAAAGCAAACTTATCACATGACTTAAAAATCTCTTGAAAATCAGAATCAACTTGATAAAGATCTTTAAGGTGTTCCAAAGCCCAAAGTTTAGCATCCAAAAGTAGAAATCAAAGGCGTACCTCGAGATAAGGCATCATAACTATATTTTCGTTACCTTGTTTGTACTTGATCACATATGGAAATGTTTTAGATGAATTCTACCCACCTAGCATGCCTCTTGTTGAGCTTTTGCTGACCCTTTAGATGCTTCAAAGACTCGTGGTCAGTATGAATAACAAACTCCTTCGGCCAGAGGTAGTGCTGCCATGTTTGCAATGCTTTCGGACAAGCAGTACTAACTCCTTGTCGTAGGTTGGATAGTTCAATGTAGCTCCTCCAAGCTTCTCACTGAAAAAAGGCAATGGGCTTCTTCTCTTGCATCAAGACAGCTCCAATACCTACACCAGATGCATCACACTCAATTTCAAAAGTTTTAAGAAAGTTCGGTAAAGATAAAAGTGGTGCATTGGTGAGTTTATCCTTTAACACTTGGAATGCTTCTTCTTGTGCCTCTTCCCATTTAAATCCGACATTTTTCTTGATCACTTCAGTGAGAGGAGCAGCTATGGTACTGAAGTCCTTCACAAATCTCCGATAGAATCCCCGCCAGTCCATGGAAACTTCTCACTTCTCCTACGGTTTTGATTTGGGCCATTCTCGGACAGCTCGTACCTTTTCTTGGTCCACTTTGATGCCATCTGCACTTATGACAAAACCTAGAAACACAAGGTTATCCGTACAAAAGGTGCATTTCTTCAGATTAGCATAAAGTTCCTCTTTCCTAAAGTACCATCAAAACCTTCTAGATGATTAACATGCTCTTCTAAATTTTTTGCTATAAACTAAGATATCATCAAAGTAAACAACAACAAAAATTCCAAGGAAGCTCCTTAAAACATGATTCATCAACCTCATAAAAAGTACTAGGTGCGTTGGTTAATCCAAATGGCATAACTAACCATTCATACAAGCCATGTTTAGTTTTTAAACGCAGTTTTCCATTACGTCACCCTCTTTCATCCCTAATCTGGTGGTATCCACTCTTAAGATCTATTTTTAAAATATACTAGAACCATGCAGCTCATCTAACATATCATCTAAGCGAGGATAGGGTGGCGATACTTTAGATGATATTGTTGATGGCTCGACAATCAATACACATCCTCCAAGTCCCGTCCTTCTTGGGACAAGCAACACCGGCACAGCACAAGGGCTCATGCTCTCTCCATTATGTATCCTTTGTCCATCAGCTCACTCACTTGCTTTTGAAGCTCCTTAGTCTCCACGGATTGGTTCTGTATGCTGGCCTGTTGGGAAGTGAAGCTCCCGGCACGAATCGATCTGGTGCTCAATCCCACGGATAGGCGGCAATCCTTTAGGATTTTCCTCCGGAAAAGCGTCTTCAAAGTTCTGCAAAATAGAAGAGATTTTACTCTGCAATTCCGGTGCAGGGGTTAGTAAGGTTCAACAATGCTTCCTTGTAAACAAATAATAGAATGGGTTGTTTAGAGAACAGAGCTCTCTTAACCACATTTGACCTCACAAAGAAATTTGAATGCCTCACGGGTTTTACTCTCTGAAACCTTTTTCTTGGGTTTTTCTCAAACTCTCATTTTTATTTTGAGGTGGCATGTTTAGGGGTTCACTCACAATGGTTTTTCCTTGTTGCTGCAGCTGAAGTTGGTCTTGATGAACCTCATGTGGCGCTAAAAGGAGCCAGTATCGTCTTTTCGGCCATTGAACTCAAAAAGAGTAACGGTTAGTAAAACCGTCATATAAGACCCTTCTATCGAACTGCCATGGTCTTCCAAGTAGTATATGGCCGGCCTCCATAGGTAAGACATCGCATAATATCTCATCCTCATACTTGCCTATGGTTAAAGGAACCAATACTTGGCGGCTCACCGTCATCTCACCAGTCATTAAGCCATTGAAGCTTAAATGGTTTGGATGCTTCCTAACTTCCAGTCCTAACTTCTTCACCATTGTTTCACTTTCCCACATTAGTACAACTTCCACCATCAATAATAAGGCTGCAGACCTTACCTTGTACCAAACATCTCGTGTGAAACAAGTTTTTCCGCTGCTCTTGGACAGAATCTTTAACTTGAATACTCAAGGAACGCCTTGTTACCAATAATTCTCCGATGGCTGGTAATTCTATGTCCTCCTCGGTTTCAACATCACTTTCAAGTTTTTCCTCCTCAGTTTCAATCTCGCCAGTATCCAATAGAATCATAGTTCTCTTATTGGTGCACTTTCGTTGGCGTAGTGTCCTCTCCCTTGACACTTGAAACACTTAACGTCGATTTCTAGGCGTAGTAACTACAGCTTTACCCTTGACGTCTTCAGCAATGGCATGGGGTTTAGGGTCCGGTCTTGACTTGGAAACAGTTTTATCCTCTCGGCTGTAACCCGTCCTAGTATTAGCCGCTCCAGCTCCATAGGAAAGTCTAGCAGTACTGCTCCTTTTAACTTGCTGTTCAACCAACACAGCCTTATGAAGCATTTCTTCCAAATCTTTATAAGTTTGAAGCTCCATTCTATCTTGAATATCACGAGCTAAACCACTCAAAAAATCTGGCCATAAATCGCCTCAGCATCTTCATCTATATCGGCTTAAGGCATTAGAGAATTCCATCTCTTGGTAATAGTCCTCTACACCCTTACTTCCCTTGAGTTAACGCCTAAGCTTTTGATGCAACTCCCGATGATAGTGGCTTGGAACAAATCTTTTTCTCATCAGATTTTTCAACTCTTCCCCAAGTGACTTCGACGGTTCTTGGTTCGTCTTCGACTCGTCACAATCTGATCCCACCAATTAATTGCATAATCAGAAAATTCCGTTGCCGCTACTTGAACTTTCTTTTGCTCCGAATAATTTTGACAATCAAATCTGAGCTCAATTTTTTTCTCCCCCTCCAAGTAGACATCCGGATCATTTTTCCCATGGAATGGTGGTATCTTCAACTTAAGTCCACCGAGATTATCTTCATTTCGACCCTAGCTTCTCTTACTCGTCTCGGCCTTCTTTCACTTTGATTAGAAGCTTGGCTACCTCTGCTGTAATAATGCAAGTCTTCCCCATCAGTTTCATCTGGAGGGCGTGCTCTTCTTCTTCTAGCAACAGTATTCGGTAATAGTCCTTGATTAACGGACTCTTGAATCGTATCGATCCTTGCATTGACTACACCCATTTCTTCCCTCACCATCCGCCTCATTTCTACCATTAAGGTCTGCATGTCCAGGGTGTTATTTCTTCTTCTTTGAGCTCGGTTGGTGTTCTCACTTCTTCTGCTGGAATGATTTGACATATTGATCTTGTTTTCCCTGCACATTTAACAAGCGTTAGCAATAAAAGTCGATCCTCACAAGTGTTTCTCTCCTTTTATTCACTCAATCACTCAGCACTCAAGATGTTCTCTCTCAGCGATTTTCTCCCTGGTTCGTATGGAACAAAACCGATCAAATCGGATGAACACCTCCAACAACACAAATACAAAAAAAATGATTTGAAAGAAAAAAAAAAAAAAAAGAAAGTTTAGTATATTTTTTTTTTTTTTTTTTTTTAAACAGATCAAGGATCAGAAAATTAAAGAGATAAAATTAGGAAAAATAAAACCCCCCCTAAGTAAATAATTTTCGGACTGATTATTTTTTTTTTTTTTTCGTTTTTTTTTTTGGTCCGATAAAATTTTTTTTTTTTTTTTTTTTTTTTTCAACAACTCATAAATAAAACTAGAACTATAGAAAGATCAAACAGAAAAAAATATGATCAAAGATAAAAAAAAATCAAATCGACTAAATCCCCTAATTGATTGATCCGATCAACTAGATTAGAAGGACAAGAGAGAAATGAAAAGTCTAAGATCAAAAGATGATAGATACAAATACCGATCCCGAAAGTGTGCTCTGATACCACTTGATATGATCCTCCTAGAATCGGCACTTTCGAGGGGTAAGATGAAAGGAATGGATAGATTGATAGAGGTGGAGTGAATGGATCGCACCAAGGTTGCGGAAGGCCTTGGATATTTCCTCAATGACTTTTCCAAGATATTACACACTTGAAATCGCCAAGGTTTTGAATCGCGGATATGACACACCTTGATTCGATCGATTGATGGATATGACTCACCAACAATCAGTTTTGTTCTTCAAAGAACACAAGAGAAAACACTCTCAATTTTTAATAAAAATACTTGGTTGAATCCGAAAATGATCATAACAAAAGAGTTTTTAAAGAAAAAAAAAGTAAAGAAAAACTAGAATTAATTCATAGGAATTTAAGAAAACATTAACTAGTTGAAAATAACTCTTGGAGTCTCTCAAGCCACCTTTTCCACTCCCTTGGCGAAATTAATCAGGTGCTTAGTAGGTTGGGCTGATTGAAACTCTTCTTTGGGCTTGAGACTTCAAAAGATAAATCCAAAAATTATTAGACTTGAACTTGGACCAAACTTGTTTAACTCTTGTGGACTAAGATGGATTAGAGTGACCCATTTGCCTCATTAAAACCTTCCTTTGGAAAACCCATTGGGAAAAAACCAAAGGCTAGGAAAAAGAGTACAAACGAATCACCCGCTACTAGTCCACTCGAGCAACCAAGACGGTTTGATTTTCCTTGTTCTCGAACTGAACTTTAGCCGGTTGAACTTGAGTGAGTAATGCGGAGATGGCGCTCTGAAATTCTTTGGCTCTCGATCTTGTCATTGGTCCACTTGGTACGGCCAAAGCATCCTCGGGTTCAAGCTGTTTCTGTGAGCTATCCATGATCACATCAACCTTGGTAGCATACTTTAACTACTTTAAGACTTCAACACTTCTATTCACTATCATTTCTATCTTGAAGGGTCATAACTCTGTTTTTAGGATTCTTAGCTTGAAAATTGTCAAATCCTTGGAAATGAAAGCTTTGATTCTTCATATTCATATCAGTGGATGTTGTTTCATCCTCCATATGTGTCTTCTTGCTACAACTCCCAAATTCACCATTAGAAACTCCTATGAGATTCAAATAACTAACAGAAATGTGGGATAAGCTATATTGCTTTTTTCTTACTTTGACTTGCTTCTCCACCTTGGTAGCATACTTTAACTACTTTAAGACTTCAACAGTTCTATTCACTATCATTTCTATCTTGAAGGATCATAACTCTGTTTTTAGGATTCTTAGCTTGAAAATTGTCAAATCCTTGGAAATGAAAGCTTTGATTCTTGATATTCATATCAGTGGATGTTGTTTCATCCTCCATATGTGTCTTCTTGCTACAACTCCCAAATTCACCATTAGAAACTCCTATGAGATTCAAATAACTAACAGAAATGTGGGATAAGCTATATTGCTTTTTTCTTACTTTGACTTGCTTCTCCACCTTGGTAGCATACTTTAACTATTTTAAGACTTCAACAGTTCTATTCACTATCGTTTCTATCTTGAAGGGTCATAACTCTGTTTTTAGGATTCTTAGCTTGAAAATTGTCAAATCCTTGGAAATGAAAGCTTTGATTCTTGATATTCATATCAGTGGATGTTGTTTCATCCTCCATATGTGTCTTCTTGCTACAACTCCCAAATTCAACATTAGAAACTCCTATGAGATTCAAATAACTAACAAAACTGTGGGATAAGCTATATTGCTTGTTTCTTACTTTTGACTTGCTTCTCCACCTTAGTAGAATACTTTAACTACTTTAAGACTTCAACACTTCTATTCACCATCATTTCTATCTTGAAGGGTCATAACTCCGTTTCTGGGGTTCTCCACCTGAAAATTATCAAATCCTTGGAAATGAAAGCTTTGATTCTTCATATTCACATCAGTGGATGTTGTTTCATCCTCCATATGTGTCTTCTTGCTACAACTCCCAAATTCACCATTAGAAACTCCTATGAGATTCAAATAACTAACAGAACTGTGTGATAAGCTATATTACTTTTTTCTTACATTGACTTGCTTCTCCACCTTGGTAGTATATTTCAACTACTTTAAGACTTCAACACTTCTATTCACTATCATTTCTATCTTGAAGGGTCATAACTCCATTTTAGGATTCTCTGCTTAAAAATGGTCAAATCTTTGAAATGAAAGCTTTGATTCTTCATATTCATATCAGTGGATGTTGTTTCAGCCTCCATATGTGTCTTCTAGCTACAACTCCCAAATTCACCATTAGAAACTCCTATGAGATTCTAATAACTAACAGAACTTTGGGATAAGCAATATTGCTTTTTTCTTACTTTGACTTGCTTCTCCACCTTGGTAGCATACTTTAACTACTTTAAGACTTCAACACTTCTATTCACTATCATTTCTATCTTGAAGGGTCATAACTCCGTTTTTGGGGTTCTCAACTTGAAAATTATCAAATCCTTGGAAATGAAAGCTTTGATTCTTCATATTCACATCAGTGGATGTTGTTTCATCCTCCATATGTGTCTTCTTGCTACAACTCCCAAATTCACCATTAGAAACTCCTATGAGATTCAAATAACTAACAGAACTGTGTGATAAGCTATATTACTTTTTTCTTACATTGACTTGCTTCTCCACCTTGGTAGTATATTTCAACTACTTTAAGACTTCAACACTTCTATTCACTATCATTTCTATCTTGAAGGGTCATAACTCCGTTTTTGGGGTTCTCCACTTGAAAATTATCAAATCCTTGGAAATGAAAGCTTTGATTCTTCATATTCACATCAGTGGATGTTGTTTCATCCTCCATATGTGTCTTCTTGCTACAACTCCCAAATTCACCATTAGAAACTCCTATGAGATTCAAATAACTAACAGAACTGTGTGATAAGCTATATTACTTTTTTCTTACATTGACTTGCTTCTCCACCTTGGTAGTATATTTCAACTACTTTAAGACTTCAACACTTCTATTCACTATCATTTCTATCTTGAAGGGTCATAACTCCGTTTTTTGGGGTTCTCAACTTGAAAATTATCAAATCCTTGGAAATGAAAGCTTTGATTCTTCATATTCACATCAGTGGATGTTGTTTCATCCTCCATATGTGTCTTCTTGCTACAACTCCCAAATTCACCATTAGAAACTCCTATGAGATTCAAATAACTAACAGAACTGTGGGATAAGCTATATTACTTTTTTCTTACATTGACTTGCTTCTCCACCTTGGTAGTATATTTCAACTACTTTAAGACTTCAACACTTCTATTCACTATCATTTCTATCTTGAAGGGTCATAACTACATTTTAGGATTCTCTGCTTAAAAATGGTCAAATCTTTGGAAATGAAAGCTTTGATTCTTCATATTCATATCAGTGGATGTTGTTTCAGCCTCCATATGTGTCTTCTAGCTACAACTCCCAAATTCACCATTAGAAACTCCTATGAGATTCTATTAACTAACAGAACTTTGGGATAAGCAATATTGCTTTTTTCTTACTTTGACTTGCTTCTCCACCTTGGTAGCATACTTTAACTACTTTAAGATTTCAACACTTCTATTCACTATCATTTCTATCTTGAAGGGTCATAACTCCGTTTTTGGGGTTCTCAACTTGAAAATTATCAAATCCTTGGAAATGAAAGCTTTGATTCTTCATATTCACATCAATGGATGTTGTTTCATCCTCTATATGTGTCTTCTTGCAACAACTCCCAAATTCACCATTAGAAACTCCTATGAGATTCAAATAACTAACAGAACTTTGGGATAAGATATATTGCTTTTTTCTTACTTTGACTTGCTTCTCCACCTTGGTAGCATACTTTAACTACTTTAAGACTTCAACACTTCTATTCACTATCATTTCTATCTTGAAGGGTCATAACTCCGTTTTTGGGGTTCTCAACTTGAAAATTATCAAATCCTTGGAAATGAAAGCTTTGGTTCTTCATATTCACATCAGTGGATGTTGTTTCATCCTCCATATGTGTCTTCTTGCTACAACTCCCAAATTCACCATTAGAAACTCCTATGAGATTCAAATAACTAACAGAACTGTGTGATAAGCTATATTACTTTTTTCTTACATTGACTTGCTTCTCCACCTTGGTAGTATATTTCAACTACTTTAAGACTTCAACACTTCTATTCACTATCATTTCTATCTTGAAGGGTCATAACTCCGTTTTTGGGGTTCTCAACTTGAAAATTATCAAATCCTTGGAAATGAAAGCTTTGATTCTTCATATTCACATCAGTGGATGTTGTTTCATCCTCCATATGTGTCTTCTTGCTACAACTCCCAAATTCACCATTAGAAACTCCTATGAGATTCAAATAACTAACAGAACTGTGGGATAAGCTATATTACTTTTTTCTTACATTGACTTGCTTCTCCACCTTGGTAGTATATTTCAACTACTTTAAGACTTCAACACTTCTATTCACTATCATTTCTATCTTGAAGGGTCATAACTACATTTTAGGATTCTCTGCTTAAAAATGGTCAAATCTTTGGAAATGAAAGCTTTGATTCTTCATATTCATATCAGTGGATGTTGTTTCAGCCTCCATATGTGTCTTCTAGCTACAACTCCCAAATTCACCATTAGAAACTCCTATGAGATTCTATTAACTAACAGAACTTTGGGATAAGCAATATTGCTTTTTTCTTACTTTGACTTGCTCCACCTTGGTAGCATACTTTAACTACTTTAAGATTTCAACACTTCTATTCACTATCATTTCTATCTTGAAGGGTCATAACTCCGTTTTTGGGGTTCTCAACTTGAAAATTATCAAATCCTTGGAAATGAAAGCTTTGATTCTTCATATTCACATCAATGGATGTTGTTTCATCCTCTATATGTGTCTTCTTGCAACAACTCCCAAATTCACCATTAGAAACTCCTATGAGATTCAAATAACTAACAGAACTTTGGGATAAGATATATTGCTTTTTTCTTACTTTGACTTGCTTCTCCACCTTGGTAGTATATTTCAACTACTTTAAGACTTCAACACTTCTATTCACTATCATTTCTATCTTGAAGGGTCATAACTCCGTTTTTGGGGTTCTCAACTTGAAAATTATCAAATCCTTGGAAATGAAAGCTTTGATTCTTCATATTCACATCAGTGGATGTTGTTTCATCCTCCATATGTGTCTTCTTGCTACGTTTCCCAAATTCACCGTTAGAAACTCCTATGAGATTCAAATAACTAACAGAACTTTGGGATAAGATATATTGCTTTTTTTCTTACTTTGACTTGCTTCTCCACCTTGGTAGCATACTTTAACTACTTTAAGACTTCAACACTTCTATTCACTATCATTTCTATCTTGAAGGGTCATAACTCTGTTTTTGGGATTTTCAGCTTAAAAATTGTCAAATCCTTGGAAATGAAAGCTTTGATTCTTCATATTCATATCAGTGGATGTTGTTTCAGCCTTCATATGTGTCTTCTAGCTACAACTCCCAAATTCACCATTAGAAACTCCTATGAGATTCAAATAACTAACAGAACTTTGGGATAAGATATATTGCTTTTTTCTTACTTTGACTTGCTTCTCCACCTTGGTAGCATACTTTAACTACTTTAAGACTTCAACACTTCTATTCACTATCATTTCTATCTTGAAGGGTCATAACTCCGTTTTTGGGGTTCTCAACTTGAAAATTATCAAATCCTTGGAAATGAAAGCTTTGATTCTTCATATTCACATCAGTGGATGTTGTTTCATCCTCCATATGTGTCTTCTTGCTACAACTCCCAAATTCACCATTAGAAACTCCTATGAGATTCAAATAACTAACAGAACTGTGTGATAAGCTATATTACTTTTTTCTTACATTGACTTGCTTCTCCACCTTGGTAGTATATTTCAACTACTTTAAGACTTCAACACTTCTATTCACTATCATTTCTATCTTGAAGGGTCATAACTCCGTTTTTGGGGTTCTCAACTTGAAAATTATCAAATCCTTGGAAATGAAAGCTTTGATTCTTCATATTCACATCAGTGGATGTTGTTTCATCCTCCATATGTGTCTTGTTTCTACAACACAAAAATTCACCAATAGAAACTCCTATGAGATTCAAAGAACTATATGAACTGTGGGATAAGCTATATTACTTTTTTCTTACTTTGACTTGCTTCTCCACCTTGGTAGCATACTTCAACTACTTTAAGACTTCAACACTTCTATTCACTATCATTTCTATCTTGAAGGGTCATAACTACATTTTAGGATTCTCTGCTTAAAAATGGTCAAATCTTTGGAAATGAAAGCATTGATTCTTCATATTCACATCAATAGGTGTTGTTTCAGCCTCCATATGTGTCTTCTAGCTACAACTCCCAAATTCACCATTAGAAACTCCTATGAGATTCTATTAACTAACAGAACTTTGGGATAAGCAATATTGCTTTTTTCTTACTTTGACTTGCTTCTCCACCTTGGTAGCATACTTTAACTACTTTAAGATTTCAACACTTCTATTCACTATCATTTCTATCTTGAAGGGTCATAACTCCGTTTTTGGGGTTCTCAACTTGAAAATTATCAAATCCTTGGAAATGAAAGCTTTGATTCTTCATATTCACATCAATGGATGTTGTTTCATCCTCTATATGTGTCTTCTTGCAACAACTCCCAAATTCACCATTAGAAACTCCTATGAGATTCAAATAACTAACAGAACTTTGGGATAAGATATATTGCTTTTTTCTTACTTTGACTTGCTTCTCCACCTTGGTAGTATATTTCAACTACTTTAAGACTTCAACACTTCTATTCACTATCATTTCTATCTTGAAGGGTCATAACTCCGTTTTTGGGGTTCTCAACTTGAAAATTATCAAATCCTTGGAAATGAAAGCTTTGATTCTTCATATTCACATCAGTGGATGTTGTTTCATCCTCCATATGTGTCTTCTTGCTACGTTTCCCAAATTCACCGTTAGAAACTCCTATGAGATTCAAATAACTAACAGAACTTTGGGATAAGATATATTGCTTTTTTCTTACTTTGACTTGCTTCTCCACCTTGGTAGCATACTTTAACTACTTTAAGACTTCAACACTTCTATTCACTATCATTTCTATCTTGAAGGGTCATAACTCTGTTTTTGGGATTTTCAGCTTAAAAATTGTCAAATCCTTGGAAATGAAAGCTTTGATTCTTCATATTCATATCAGTGGATGTTGTTTCAGCCTCCATATGTGTCTTCTAGCTACAACTCCCAAATTCACCATTAGAAACTCCTATGAGATTCTAATAACTAACAGAACTTTGGGTTAAGCAATATTGCTTTTTTCTTACTTTGACTTGCTTCTCCACCTTGGTAGCATACTTTAACTACTTTAAGATTTCAACACTTCTATTCACTATCATTTCTATCTTGAAGGGTCATAACTCTGTTTTTAGGATTCTTAGCTTGAAAATTGTCAAATCCTTGGAAATGAAAGCTTTGATTCTTCATATTCATATCAGTGGATGTTGTTTCATCCTCCATATGTGTCTTCTTGCTACAACTCCCAAATTCACCATTAGAAACTCCTATGAGATTCAAATAACTAACAGAACTGTGTGATAAGCTATATTACTTTTTTCTTACATTGACTTGCTTCTCCACCTTGGTAGTATATTTCAACTACTTTAAGACTTCAACACTTCTATTCACTATCATTTCTATCTTGAAGGGTCATAACTCCATTTTAGGATTCTCTGCTTAAAAATGGTCAAATCTTTGGAAATGAAAGCTTTGATTCTTCATATTCATATCAGTGGATGTTGTTTCAGCCTCCATATGTGTCTTCTAGCTACAACTCCCAAATTCACCATTAGAAACTCCTATGAGATTCTAATAACTAACAGAACTTTGGGATAAGCAATATTGCTTTTTTCTTACTTTGACTTGCTTCTCCACCTTGGTAGCATACTTTAACTACTTTAAGACTTCAACACTTCTATTCACTATCATTTCTATCTTGAAGGGTCATAACTCTGTTTTTTGGGGTTCTCAACTTGAAAATTATCAAATCCTTTGGAAATGAAAGCTTTGATTCTTCATATTCACATCAGTGGATGTTGTTTCATCCTCCATATGTGTCTTCTTGCTACAACTCCCAAATTCACCATTAGAAACTCCTATGAGATTCAAATAACTAACAGAACTGTGTGATAAGCTATATTACTTTTTTCTTACATTGACTTGCTTCTCCACCTTGGTAGTATATTTCAACTACTTTAAGACTTCAACACTTCTATTCACTATCATTTCTATCTTGAAGGGTCATAACTCCGTTTTTGGGGTTCTCAACTTGAAAATTATCAAATCCTTGGAAATGAAAGCTTTGATTCTTCATATTCACATCAGTGGATGTTGTTTCATCCTCCATATGTGTCTTCTTGCTACAACTCCCAAATTCACCATTAGAAACTCCTATGAGATTCAAATAACTAACAGAACTGTGTGATAAGCTATATTACTTTTTTCTTACATTGACTTGCTTCTCCCCCTTGGTAGTATATTTCAACTACTTTAAGACTTCAACACTTCTATTCACTATCATTTCTATCTTGAAGGGTCATAACTCCGTTTTTGGGGTTCTCAACTTCAAAATTATCAAATCCTTGGAAATGAAAGCTTTGATTCTTCATATTCACATCAGTGGATGTTGTTTCATCCTCCATATGTGTCTTCTTGCTACAACTCCCAAATTCACCATTAGAAACTCCTATGAGATTCAAATAACTAACAGAACTGTGGGATAAGCTATATTACTTTTTTTCTTACATTGACTTGCTTCTCCACCTTGGTAGTATATTTCAACTACTTTAAGACTTCAACACTTCTATTCACTATCATTTCTATCTTGAAGGGTCATAACTACATTTTAGGATTCTCTGCTTAAAAATGGTCAAATCTTTGGAAATGAAAGCTTTGATTCTTCATATTCATATCAGTGGATGTTGTTTCAGCCTCCATATGTGTCTTCTAGCTACAACTCCCAAATTCACCATTAGAAACTCCTATGAGATTCTATTAACTAACAGAACTTTGGGATAAGCAATATTGCTTTTTTCTTACTTTGACTTGCTTCTCCACCTTGGTAGCATACTTTAACTACTTTAAGATTTCAACACTTCTATTCACTATCATTTCTATCTTGAAGGGTCATAACTCCGTTTTTGGGGTTCTCAACTTGAAAATTATCAAATCCTTGGAAATGAAAGCTTTGATTCTTCATATTCACATCAATGGATGTTGTTTCATCCTCTATATGTGTCTTCTTGCAACAACTCCCAAATTCACCATTAGAAACTCCTATGAGATTCAAATAACTAACAGAACTTTGGGATAAGATATATTGCTTTTTTCTTACTTTGACTTGCTTCTCCACCTTGGTAGCATACTTTAACTACTTTAAGACTTCAACACTTCTATTCACTATCATTTCTATCTTGAAGGGTCATAACTCCGTTTTTGGGGTTCTCAACTTGAAAATTATCAAATCCTTGGAAATGAAAGCTTTGATTCTTCATATTCACATCAGTGGATGTTGTTTCATCCTCCATATGTGTCTTCTTGCTACAACTCCCAAATTCACCATTAGAAACTCCTATGAGATTCAAATAACTAACAGAACTGTGTGATAAGCTATATTACTTTTTTCTTACATTGACTTGCTTCTCCACCTTGGTAGTATATTTCAACTACTTTAAGACTTCAACACTTCTATTCACTATCATTTCTATCTTGAAGGGTCATAACTCCGTTTTTGGGGTTCTCAACTTGAAAATTATCAAATCCTTGGAAATGAAAGCTTTGATTCTTCATATTCACATCAGTGGATGTTGTTTCATCCTCCATATGTGTCTTCTTGCTACAACTCCCAAATTCACCATTAGAAACTCCTATGAGATTCAAATAACTAACAGAACTTGGGATAAGCTATATTACTTTTTTTTTACATTGACTTGCTTCTCCACCTTGGTAGTATATTTCAACTACTTTAAGACTTCAACACTTCTATTCACTATCATTTCTATCTTGAAGGGTCATAACTACATTTTAGGATTCTCTGCTTAAAAATGGTCAAATCTTTGGAAATGAAAGCTTTGATTCTTCATATTCATATCAGTGGATGTTGTTTCAGCCTCCATATGTGTCTTCTAGCTACAACTCCCAAATTCACCATTAGAAACTCCTATGAGATTCTATTAACTAACAGAACTTTGGGATAAGCAATATTGCTTTTTTCTTACTTTGACTTGCTTCTCCACCTTGGTAGCATACTTTAACTACTTTAAGATTTCAACACTTCTATTCACTATCATTTCTATCTTGAAGGGTCATAACTCCGTTTTTGGGGTTCTCAACTTGAAAATTATCAAATCCTTGGAAATGAAAGCTTTGATTCTTCATATTCACATCAATGGATGTTGTTTCATCCTCTATATGTGTCTTCTTGCAACAACTCCCAAATTCACCATTAGAAACTCCTATGAGATTCAAATAACTAACAGAACTTTGGGATAAGATATATTGCTTTTTTCTTACTTTGACTTGCTTCTCCACCTTGGTAGTATATTTCAACTACTTTAAGACTTCAACACTTCTATTCACTATCATTTCTATCTTGAAGGGTCATAACTCCGTTTTTGGGGTTCTCAACTTGAAAATTATCAAATCCTTGGAAATGAAAGCTTTGATTCTTCATATTCACATCAGTGGATGTTGTTTCATCCTCCATATGTGTCTTTCTTACGTTTCCCAAATTCACCGTTAGAAACTCCTATGAGATTCAAATAACTAACAGAACTTTGGGATAAGCTATATTGCTTTTTTCTTACTTTGACTTGCTTCTCCACCTTGGTAGCATACTTTAACTATTTTAAGACTTCAACAGTTCTATTCACTATCATATCTATCTTGAAGGGTCATAACTCTGTTTTTAGGATTCTTAGCTTGAAAATTGTCAAATCCTTGGAAATGAAAGCTTTGATTCTTGATATTCATATCAGTGGATGTTGTTTCATCCTCCATATGTGTCTTCTTGCTACAACTCCCAAATTCACCATTAGAAACTCCTATGAGATTCAAATAACTAACAGAAATGTGGGATAAGCTATATTGCTTTTTTCTTACTTTGACTTGCTTCTCCACCTTGGTAGCATACTTTAACTATTTTAAGACTTCAACAGTTCTATTCACTATCATTTCTATCTTGAAGGGTCATAACTCTGTTTTTAGGATTCTTAGCTTGAAAATTGTCAAATCCTTGGAAATGAAAGCTTTGATTCTTGATATTCATATCAGTGGATGTTGTTTCATCCTCCATATGTGTCTTCTTGCTACAACTCCCAAATTCAACATTAGAAACTCCTATGAGATTAAAATAACTAACAAAACTGTGGGATAAGCTATATTGCTTGTTTCTTACTTTGACTTGCTTCTCCATCTTGGTAGCATACTTTAACTACTTTAAGACTTCAACACTTCTATTCACTATCATTTCTATCTTGAAGGGTCATAACTCTGTTTTTGGGGTTCTCAACTTGAAAATTATCAAATCCTTGGAAATGAAAGCTTTGATTCTTCATATTCATATCAGTGGATGTTGTTTCATCCTCCATATGTGTCTTCTTGCTACAACTCCCAAATTCACCATTAGAAACTCCTATGAGATTCAAATAACTAACAGAACTGTGTGATAAGCTATATTACTTTTTTCTTACATTGACTTGCTTCTCCACCTTGGTAGTATATTTCAACTACTTTAAGACTTCAACACTTCTATTCACTATCATTTCTATCTTGAAGGGTCATAACTCCGTTTTTGGGGTTCTCAACTTGAAAATTATCAAATCCTTGGAAATGAAAGCTTTGATTCTTCATATTCATATCAGTGGATGTTGTTTCATCCTCCATATGTGTCTTCTTGCTACAACTCCCAAATTCACCATTAGAAACTCCTATGAGATTCAAATAACTAACAGAAATGTGGGATAAGCTATATTGCTTTTTTCTTACTTTGACTTGCTTCTCCACCTTGGTAGCATACTTTAACTACTTTAAGACTTCAACAGTTCTATTCACTATCATTTCTATCTTGAAGGATCATAACTCTGTTTTTAGGATTCTTAGCTTGAAAATTGTCAAATCCTTGGAAATGAAAGCTTTGATTCTTGATATTCATATCAGTGGATGTTGTTTCATCCTCCATATGTGTCTTCTTGCTACAACTCCCAAATTCACCATTAGAAACTCCTATGAGATTCAAATAACTAACAGAAATGTGGGATAAGCTATATTGCTTTTTTCTTACTTTGACTTGCTTCTCGACCTTGGTAGCATACTTTAACTATTTTAAGACTTCAACAGTTCTATTCACTATCATTTCTATCTTGAAGGGTCATAACTCTGTTTTTAGGATTCTTAGCTTGAAAATTGTCAAATCCTTGGAAATGAAAGCTTTGATTCTTGATATTCATATCAGTGGATGTTGTTTCATCCTCCATATGTGTCTTCTTGCTACAACTCCCAAATTCAACATTAGAAACTCCTATGAGATTCAAATAACTAACAAAACTGTGGGATAAGCTATATTGCTTGTTTCTTACTTTGACTTGCTTCTCCACCTTGGTAGAATACTTTAACTACTTTAAGACTTCAACACTTCTATTCACTATCATTTCTATCTTGAAGGGTCATAACTCCGTTTTTGGGGTTCTCAACTTGAAAATTATCAAATCCTTGGAAATGAAAGCTTTGATTCTTCATATTCACATCAGTGGATGTTGTTTCATCCTCCATATGTGTCTTCTTGCTACAACTCCCAAATTCACCATTAGAAACTCCTATGAGATTCAAATAACTAACAGAACTGTGTGATAAGCTATATTACTTTTTTCTTACATTGACTTGCTTCTCCACCTTGGTAGTATATTTCAACTACTTTAAGACTTCAACACTTCTATTCACTATCATTTCTATCTTGAAGGGTCATAACTCCATTTTAGGATTCTCTGCTTAAAAATGGTCAAATCTTTGGAAATGAAAGCTTTGATTCTTCATATTCATATCAGTGGATGTTGTTTCAGCCTCCATATGTGTCTTCTAGCTACAACTCCCAAATTCACCATTAGAAACTCCTATGAGATTCTAATAACTAACAGAACTTTGGGATAAGCAATATTGCTTTTTTCTTACTTTGACTTGCTTCTCCACCTTGGTAGCATACTTTAACTACTTTAAGATTTCAACACTTCTATTCACTATCATTTCTATCTTGAAGGGTCATAACTCCGTTTTTGGGGTTCTCAACTTGAAAATTATCAAATCCTTGGAAATGAAAGCTTTGATTCTTCATATTCACATCAATGGATGTTGTTTCATCCTCTATATGTGTCTTCTTGCAACAACTCCCAAATTCACCATTAGAAACTCCTATGAGATTCAAATAACTAACAGAACTTTGGGATAAGATATATTGCTTTTTTCTTACTTTGACTTGCTTCTCCACCTTGGTAGCATACTTTAACTACTTTAAGACTTCAACACTTCTATTCACTATCATTTCTATCTTGAAGGGTCATAACTCCGTTTTTGGGATTTTCAGCTTAAAAATGGTCAAATCCTTGGAAATGAAAGCTTTGATTCTTCATATTCATATCAGTGGATGTTGTTTCAGCCTCCATATGTGTCTTCTAGCTACAACTCCCAAATTCACCATTAGAAACTCCTATGAGATTCTAATAACTAACAGAACTTTGGGATAAGCAATATTGCTTTTTTCTTACTTTGACTTGCTTCTCCACCTTGGTAGCATACTTTAACTACTTTAAGATTTCAACACTTCTATTCACTATCATTTCTATCTTGAAGGGTCATAACTCTGTTTTTAGGATTCTTAGCTTGAAAATTGTCAAATCCTTGGAAATGAAAGCTTTGATTCTTCATATTCATATCAGTGGATGTTGTTTCATCCTCCATATGTGTCTTCTTGCTACAACTCCCAAATTCACCATTAGAAACTCCTATGACATTCAAATAACTAACAGAACTTTGGGATAAGCTATATTGCTTTTTTCTTACTTTGACTTGCTTCTCCACCTTCGTAGCATACTTTAACTACTTTAAGACTTCAACACTTCTATTCACTATCATTTCTATCTTGAAGGGTCATAACTCCGTTTTTGGGATTCTCAGCTTAAAAATGGTCAAATCCTTGGAAATGAAAGTTTTGATTCTTCATATTCATATCAGTGGATGTTGTTTCAGCCTCCATATGTGTCTTCTGGCAACAACTCCCAAATTCACCATTAGAAACTCCTATGAGATTCTAATAACTAACAGAACTTTGGGATAAGCAATATTGCTTTTTTCTTGCTTTGACTTGCTTCTCCACATTGGTAGCATACTTTAACTACTTTAAGACTTTAACACTTCTATTCACTATCATTTCTATCTTGAAGGGTCATAACTCTGTTTTTAGGATTCTTAGCTTGAAAATTGTCAAATCCTTGGAAATGAAAGCTTTGATTCTTCATATTCATATCAGTGGATGTTGTTTCATCCTCCATATGTGTCTTCTTGCTACAACTCCCAAATTCACCATTAGAAACTCCTATGAGATTCAAATAACTAACAGAAATGTGGGATAAGCTATATTGCTTTTTTCTTACTTTGACTTGCTTCTCCACCTTGGTAGCATACTTTAACTACTTTAAGACTTCAACAGTTCTATTCACTATCATTTCTATCTTGAAGGGTCATAACTCTGTTTTTAGGATTCTTAGCTTGAAAATTGTCAAATCCTTGGAAATGAAAGCTTTGATTCTTGATATTCATATCAGTGGATGTTGTTTCATCCTCCATATGTGTCTTCTTGCTACAACTCCCAAATTCACCATTAGAAACTCCTATGAGATTCAAATAACTAACAGAACTGTGGGATAAGCTATATTGCTTGTTTCTTACTTTGACTTGCTTCTCCACCTTCGTAGCATACTTTAACTACTTTAAGACTTCAACACTTCTATTCACTATCATTTCTATCTTGAAGGGTCATAACTCCGTTTTTGGGATTCTCAGCTTAAAAATGGTCAAATCCTTGGAAATGAAAGTTTTGATTCTTCATATTCATATCAGTGGATGTTGTTTCAGCCTCCATATGTGTCTTCTGGCAACAACTCCCAAATTCACCATTAGAAACTCCTATGAGATTCTAATAACTAACAGAACTTTGGGATAAGCAATATTGCTTTTTTCTTGCTTTGACTTGCTTCTCCACCTTGGTAGCATACTTTAACTACTTTAAGACTTCAACACTTCTATTCACTATCATTTCTATCTTGAAGGGTCAAAACTCTGTTTTTAGGATTCTTAGCTTGAAAATTGTCAAATCCTTGGAAATGAAAGCTTTGATTCTTCATATTCATATCAGTGGATGTTGTTTCATCCTCCATATGTGTCTTCTTGCTACAACTCCCAAATTCACCATTAGAAACTCCTATGAGATTCAAATAACTAACAGAACTGTGGGATAAGCTATATTGCTTGTTTCTTACTTTGACTTGCTTCTCCACCTTCGTAGCATACTTTAACTACTTTAAGACTTCAACACTTCTATTCACTATCATTTCTATCTTGAAGGGTCATAACTCCGTTTTTGGGATTCTCAGCTTAAAAATGGTCAAATCCTTGGAAATGAAAGTTTTGATTCTTCATATTCATATCAGTGGATGTTGTTTCAGCCTCCATATGTGTCTTCTGGCAACAACTCCCAAATTCACCATTAGAAACTCCTATGAGATTCTAATAACTAACAGAACTTTGGGATAAGCAATATTGCTTTTTTCTTGCTTTGACTTGCTTCTCCACCTTGGTAGCATACTTTAACTACTTTAAGACTTCAACACTTCTATTCACTATCATTTCTATCTTGAAGGGTCAAAACTCTGTTTTTAGGATTCTTAGCTTGAAAATTGTCAAATCCTTGGAAATGAAAGCTTTGATTCTTCATATTCATATCAGTGGATGTTGTTTCATCCTCCATATGTGTCTTCTTGCTACAACTCCCAAATTCACCATTAGAAACTCCTATGAGATTCAAATAACTAACAGAAATGTGGGATAAGCTATATTGTTTTTTTCTTACTTTGACTTGCTTCTCCACCTTGGTAGCATACTTTAACTACTTTAAGACTTCAACAGTTCTATTCACTATCATTTCTATCTTGAAGGGTCATAACTCTGTTTTTAGGATTCTTAGCTTGAAAATTGTCAAATCCTTGGATATGAAAACTTTGATTCTTGATATTCATATCAGTGGATGTTGTTTCAGCCTCCATATGTGTCTTCTAGCTACAACTCCCAAATTCACCATTAGAAACTCCTATGAGATTCTAATAACTAACAGAACTTTGGGATAAGCAATATTGCTTTTTTCTTACTTTGACTTGCTTCTCCACCTTGGTAGCATACTTTAACTACTTTAAGATTTCAACACTTCTATTCACTATCATTTCTATCTTGAAGGGTCATAACTCTGTTTTTAGGATTCTTAGCTTGAAAATTGTCAAATCCGTGGAAATGAAAGCTTTGATTCTTCATATTCATATCAGTGGATGTTGTTTCATCCTCCATATGTGTCTTCTTGCTACAACTCCCAAATTCACCATTAGAAACTCCTATGAGATTCAAATAACTAACAGAACTGTGGGATAAGCTATATTGCTTGTTTCTTACTTTGACTTGCTTCTCCACCTTGGTAGCATACTTTAACTACATTAAGACTTCAACACTTCTATTCACTATCATTTCTATCTTCAAGGGTCATAACTCCGTTTTGGGGTTCTCAACTTGAAAATTATCAAATCCTTGGAAATGAAAGCTTTGATTCTTCATATTCACATCAGTGGATGTTGTTTCATCCTCCATATGTGTCTTCTTGCTACAACTCCCAAATTCACCATTAGGAACTCCTATGAGATTCAAATAACTAACAGAACTGTGGGATAAGCTATATTACTTTTTTCTTACATTGACTTGCTTCTCCAGCTTGGTAGTATATTTCAACTACTTTAAGACTTCAACACTTCTATTCACTATCATTTCTATCTTGAAGGGTCATAACTCCGTTTTTAGGATTCTCTGCTTGAAAATGGTCAAATCCTTGGAAATGAAAGCTTTGATTCTTCATATTCATATCAGTGGATGTTGTTTCAGCCTCCAAATGTGTCTTCTAGCTACAACTCCCAAATTCACCATTAGAAACTCCTATGAGATTCTAATAACTAACAGAACTTTGGGATAAGCTATATTGCTTGTTTCTTACTTTGACTTGCTTCTCCACCTTGGTAGCATACTTTAACTACTTTAAGACTTCAACACTTCTATTCACTACCATTTCTATCTTGAAGGGTCATAACTCCGTTTTTGGGGTTCTCAACTTGAAAATTATCAAATCCTTGGAAATGAAAGCTTTGATTCATCATATTCACATCAGTGGATGTTGTTTCATCCTCCATATGTGTCTTCTTGCTACAACTCCCAAATTCACCATTAGAAACTCCTATGAGATTCAAATAACTAATATAACTGTGGGATAAGCTATATTGCTTTTTTCTTACTTGGACTTGCTTCTCCACCTTGGTAGCATACTTTAACTACTTTAAGACTTCAACACTTCTATTCACTATCATTTCTATCTTGAAGGGTCATAACTCCGTTTTTGAGATTCTCAACTTGAAAATGGTCAAATCCTTGGAAATGAAAGCTTTGATTCTTCATATTCACATCAATGGATGTTGTTTCATCCTCCATATGTGTCTTCTTGCTACAACTCCCAAATTCACCATTAGAAACTCCTATGAGATTCAAATAACTAACAGAAATGTGGGATAAGCTATATTGTTTTTTTCTTACTTTGACTTGCTTCTCCACCTTGGTAGCATACTTTAACTACTTTAAGACTTCAACAGTTCTATTCACTATCATTTCTATCTTGAAGGGTCATAACTCTGTTTTTAGGATTCTTAGCTTGAAAATTGTCAAATCCTTGGATATGAAAACTTTGATTCTTGATATTCATATCAGTGGATGTTGTTTCAGCCTCCATATGTGTCTTCTAGCTACAACTCCCAAATTCACCATTAGAAACTCCTATGAGATTCTAATAACTAACAGAACTTTGGGATAAGCAATATTGCTTTTTTCTTACTTTGACTTGCTTCTCCACCTTGGTAGCATACTTTAACTACTTTAAGATTTCAACACTTCTATTCACTATCATTTCTATCTTGAAGGGTCATAACTCTGTTTTTAGGATTCTTAGCTTGAAAATTGTCAAATCCGTGGAAATGAAAGCTTTGATTCTTCATATTCATATCAGTGGATGTTGTTTCATCCTCCATATGTGTCTTCTTGCTACAACTCCCAAATTCACCATTAGAAACTCCTATGAGATTCAAATAACTAACAGAACTGTGGGATAAGCTATATTGCTTGTTTCTTACTTTGACTTGCTTCTCCACCTTGGTAGCATACTTTAACTACATTAAGACTTCAACACTTCTATTCACTATCATTTCTATCTTCAAGGGTCATAACTCCGTTTTTGGGGTTCTCAACTTGAAAATTATCAAATCCTTGGAAATGAAAGCTTTGATTCTTCATATTCACATCAGTGGATGTTGTTTCATCCTCCATATGTGTCTTCTTGCTACAACTCCCAAATTCACCATTAGGAACTCCTATGAGATTCAAATAACTAACAGAACTGTGGGATAAGCTATATTACTTTTTTCTTACATTGACTTGCTTCTCCAGCTTGGTAGTATATTTCAACTACTTTAAGACTTCAACACTTCTATTCACTATCATTTCTATCTTGAAGGGTCATAACTCCGTTTTTAGGATTCTCTGCTTGAAAATGGTCAAATCCTTGGAAATGAAAGCTTTGATTCTTCATATTCATATCAGTGGATGTTGTTTCAGCCTCCAAATGTGTCTTCTAGCTACAACTCCCAAATTCACCATTAGAAACTCCTATGAGATTCTAATAACTAACAGAACTTTGGGATAAGCTATATTGCTTGTTTCTTACTTTGACTTGCTTCTCCACCTTGGTAGCATACTTTAACTACTTTAAGACTTCAACACTTCTATTCACTACCATTTCTATCTTGAAGGGTCATAACTCCGTTTTTGGGGTTCTCAACTTGAAAATTATCAAATCCTTGGAAATGAAAGCTTTGATTCATCATATTCACATCAGTGGATGTTGTTTCATCCTCCATATGTGTCTTCTTGCTACAACTCCCAAATTCACCATTAGAAACTCCTATGAGATTCAAATAACTAATATAACTGTGGGATAAGCTATATTGCTTTTTTCTTACTTGGACTTGCTTCTCCACCTTGGTAGCATACTTTAACTACTTTAAGACTTCAACACTTCTATTCACTATCATTTCTATCTTGAAGGGTCATAACTCCGTTTTTGAGATTCTCAACTTGAAAATGGTCAAATCCTTGGAAATGAAAGCTTTGATTCTTCATATTCACATCAATGGATGTTGTTTCATCCTCCATATGTGTCTTCTTGCTACAACTCCCAAATTCACCATTAGAAACTCCTATGAGATTCAAATAACTAACAGAAATTTGGGA
Source organism: Cardamine occulta (assembly GCA_028015245.1). Lineage (NCBI taxonomy): Eukaryota > Viridiplantae > Streptophyta > Magnoliopsida > Brassicales > Brassicaceae > Cardamine > Cardamine occulta. The sequence goes on along the minus strand of CM051386.1, from coordinate 26,231,928 downwards.
TAAGCTATATTGCTTTTTTCTTACTTTGACTTGCTTCTCCACCTTGGTAGCATACTTTAACTACTTTAAGACTTCAACACTTCTATTCACTATCATTTCTATCTTGAAGGGTCATAACTCCGTTTTTGGGATTCTC
>CM051386.1:26200020-26231692 GCA_028015245.1 Cardamine occulta | reverse complement strand
GCAAGAATACACATATGGAGGATGAAACAACATCCACTGATATGAATATGAAGAATCAAAGCTTTCATTTCCAAGGATTTGAAAAATTTTCAAGCTAAGAATCCTAAAAACGGAGTTATGACCCTTCAAGATAGAAATGATAGTGAATAGAAGTGTTGAAGTCTTAAAGTAGTTGAAGTATGCTACCAAGGTGGAGAAGCAAGTCAAAGTAAGAAAAAAGCATTATAAATTATCCCACAGTTCTGTTAGTTATTTGAATCTCATAGGAGTTTCTAATGGTGAATTTGGGAGGTGTAGCAAGAATACACATATGGAGGATGAAACAACATCCACTGATATGAATATGAAGAATCAAAGCTTTCATTTCCAAGGATTTGACAATTTTCAAGCTAAGAATCCTAAAAACAGAGTTATGACCCTTCAAGATAGAAATGATAGTGAATAGAAGTGTTGAAGTCTTAAAGTAGTTGAAGTATGCTACCAAGGTGGAGAAGCAAGTCAAAGTAAGAAAAAAGTAATATAGCTTATCCCACAGTTCTGTTAGTTATTTGAATCTCATAGGAGTTTCTAATGGTGAATTTGGGAGTTGTAGAAAGAAGAGACATATGGAGGATGAAACAACATCCACTGATATGAATATGAAGAATCAAAGCTTTCATTTCCAAGGATTTGACAATTTTCAAGCTAAGAATCCTAAAAACGGAGTTATGACCCTTCAAGATAGAAATGATAGTGAATAGAAGTGTTGAAGTCTTAAAGTAGTTGAAGTATGCTACCAAGGTGGAGAAGCAAGTCAAAGTAAGAAAAAAGTAATAAAGCTTATCCCACAGTTCTCTTAGTTATTAGAATCTCATAGGAGTTTCTAATGGTGAATTTGGGAGTTGTAGCAAGAAGAGACATATGGAGGATGAAACAACATCCACTGATATGAATATGAAGAATCAAAGCTTTCATTTCCAAGGATTTGACAATTTTCAAGCTAAGAATCCTAAAAGCAGAGTTATGACCCTTCAAGATAGAAATGATAGTGAATAGAAGTGTTGAAGTCTTTAAGTAATTAATGTATGCTACCAAGGTGGAGAAGCAAGTCAAAGTAAGAAACAAGCAATATAGGTTATCCCATAGTTCTGTTAGTTCTTAGAATCTTATAGGAGTTTCGAATGGTGAATATGGGGAGTTGTAGCAAGAAGACACATATGGAGGATGAAACAACATCCACTGATATGAATATGAAGAATCAAAGCTTTCATTTCCAAGGATTTGACAATTTTCAAGCTAAGAATCCTAAAAACGGAGTTATGACCCTTCAAGATAGAAATGATAGTGAATAGAAGTGTTGAAGTCTTAAAGTAGTTGAAGTATGCTACCAAGGTGGAGAAGCAAGTCAAAAGAAAAAAAGCAATATAAGCTTATCCACAGTTCTCTTAGTTATCAGAATCTCATAGGAGTTTCTAATGGTTAATTTGGGAGTTGTGCGAAGACCGAGACATATGGAGGATGAAACAACATCCACTGATATGAATATGAAGAATCAAAGCTTTCATTTCCAAGGATTTGACAATTTTCAAGCTAAGAATCCTAAAACAAAGTTATGACCCTTCAAGATAGAAATGATAGTGAATAGAAGTGTTGAAGTCTTAAAGTAGTTGAAGTATGCTACCAAGGTGGAGAAGCAAGTCAAAGTAAGAAAAAAGTAATATGGCTTATCCCACAGTTCTCTTAGTTATTAGAATCTCATAGGAGTTTCTAATGGTGAATTTGGGAGTTGTAGCAAGAAGACACATATGGAGGATGAAACAACATCCACTGATATGAATATGAAGAATCAAAGCTTTCATTTCCAAGGATTTGAGAATTTTCAAGCAAAGAATTCTTAAATAGGAGTTATGACCCTTCAAGATAGAAATGATAGTGAATAGAAGTGTTGAAGTCTTTAAGTAATTAATGTATGCTACCAAGGTGGAGAAGCAAGTCAAAGTAAGAAACAAGCAATATAGCTTATCCCAAAGTTCTGTTAGTTATTTGAATCTCATAGGAGTTTCTAATGGTGAATTTGGGAGTTGTAGCAAGAATACACATATGGAGGATGAAACAACATCCACTGATATGAATATGAAGAATCAAAGCTTTCATTTCCAAGGATTTGACAATTTTTAAGCTAAGAATCCTAAAAACGGAGTTATGACCCTTCAAGATAGAAATGATAGTGAATAGAAGTGTTGAAGTCTTAAAGTAGTTAAAGTATGCTACCAAGGTGGAGAAGCAAGTCAAAGTAAGAAACAAGCAATATAGCTTATCCCACAGTTCTGTTAGTTATTTGAATCTCATAGGAGTTTCTAATGGTGAATTTGGGAGTTGTAGCAAGAAGACACATATGGAGGATGAAACAACATCCACTGATATGAATATGAAGAATCAAAGCTTTCATTTCCAAGGATTTGACAATTTTCAAGCTAAGAATCCTAAAAACGGAGTTATGACCCTTCAAGATAGAAATGATAGTGAATAGAAGTGTTGAAGTCTTAAAGTAGTTGAAGTATGCTACCAAGGTGGAGAAGCAAGTCAAAGTAAGAAAAAAGTAATATGGCCTATCCCACAGTTCTCTTAGTTATTAGAATCTCATAGGAGTTTCTAATGGTGAATTTGGGAGTTGTAGCAAGAAGAGACATATGGAGGATGAAACAACATCCACTGATATGAATATGAAGAATCAAAGCTTTCATTTCCAAGGATTTGACAATTTTCAAGCTAAGAATCCTAAAACAGAGTTATGACCCTTCAAGATAGAAATGATAGTGAATAGAAGTGTTGAAGTCTTTAAGTAGTAATAGTATGCTACCAAGGTGGAGAAGCAAGTCAAAGTAAGAAAAAAATAATATAAACTTATCCACAGTTCTGTTAGTTATTTGAATCTCATAGGAGTTTCGATCGGAGGAGCGGGGAGTTGTAGCAAGAAGACACATATGGAGGATGAAACAACATCCACTGATATGAATATGAAGAATCAAAGCTTTCATTTCCAAGGATTTGACAATTTTCAAGCTAAGAATCCTAAAAACGGAGTTATGACCCTTCAAGATAGAAATGATAGTGAATAGAAGTGTTGAAGTCTTAAAGTAGTTAAAGTATGCTACCAAGGTGGAGAAGCAAGTCAATGTAAGAAACAAGCAATATAGCCTATCCCACAGTTCTGTTAGTTATTTGAATCTCATAGGAGTTTCTAATGGTGAATTTGGGAGTTGTAGCAAGAATACACATATGGAGGATGAAACAACATCCACTGATATGAATATGAAGAATCAAAGCTTTCATTTCCAAGGATTTGAAAAATTTTCAAGCTAAGAATCCTAAAAACGGAGTTATGACCCTTCAAGATAGAAATGATAGTGAATAGAAGTGTTGAAGTCTTTAAGTAATTAATGTATGCTACCAAGGTGGAGAAGCAAGTCAAAGTAAGAAACAAGCAATATAGCTTATCCCACAGTTCTGTTAGTTATTTGAATCTCATAGGAGTCTCCAATGCTGCATTTGGGAGTTGTAGCAAGAATACACATATGGAGGATGCAACAACATCCACTGAAATGAACATGAAGAATCAAAGCTTTCATTTCCAAGGATTTGACAATTTTCAAGCTAAGAATCCTAAAAACAGAGTTATGACCCTTCAAGATAGAAATGATAGTGAATAGAAGTGTTGAAGTCTTAAAGTAGTTAAAGTATGCTACCAAGGTGGAGAAGCAAGTCAAAGTAAGAAAAAAGTAATATGGCTTATCCCACAGTTCTCTTAGTTATTAGAATCTCATAGGAGTTTCTAATGGTGAATTTGGGAGTTGTAGCAAGAAGACATATGGAGGATGAAACAACATCCACTGATATGAATATGAAGAATCAAAGCTTTCATTTCAAAGGATTTGACAATTTTCAAGCTAAGAATCCTAAAAACAGAGTTATGACCCTTCAAGATAGAAATGATAGTGAATAGAAGTGTTGAAGTCTTAAAGTAATTAATGTATGCTACCAAGGTGGAGAAGCAAGTCAAAGTAAGAAACAAGCAATATAGCTTATCCCACAGTTCTGTTAGTTATTTGAATCTCATAGGAGTTTCTAATGGTGAATTTGGGAGTTGTAGCAAGAAGACACATATGGAGGATGAAACAACATCCACTGATATGAATATGAAGAATCAAAGCTTTCATTTCCAAGGATTTGACAATTTTCAAGCTAAGAATCCTAATAACAGAGTTATGACCCTTCAAGATAGAAATGATAGTGAATAGAAGTGTTGAAGTCTTTAAGTAATTAATGTATGCTACCAAGGTGGAGAAGCAAGTCAAAGTAAGAAACAAGCAATATAGCTTATCCCACAGTTCTGTTAGTTATTTGAATCTCATAGGAGTTTCTAATGGTGAATTTGGGAAACGTAGCAAGAAGACACATATGGAGGATGAAACAACATCCACTGATAAGAATATGAAGAATCAAAGCTTTCATTTCAAAGGATTTGACAATTTTCAAGCCAAGAATCCTAATAACGGAGTTATGACCCTTCAAGATAGAAATGATAGTGAATAGAAGTGTTGAAGTCTTAAAGTAGTTAAAGTATGCTACCAAGGTGGAGAAGCAAGTCAAAGTAAGAAAAAAGTAATATGGCTTATCCCACAGTTCTCTTAGTTATTAGAATCTCATAGGAGTTTCTAATGGTGAATTTGGGAGTTGTAGCAAGAAGACATATGGAGGATGAAACAACATCCACTGATATGAATATGAAGAATCAAAGCTTTCATTTCAAAGGATTTGACAATTTTGAAGCTAAGAATCCTAATAACGGAGTTATGACCCTTCAAGATAGAAATGATAGTGAATAGAAGTGTTGAAGTCTTAAAGTAGTTGAAGTATGCTACCAAGGTGGAGAAGCAAGTCAAAGTAAGAAAAAAGTACTATGGCTTATCCCACAGTTCTCTTAGTTATTTGAATCTCATAGGAGTTTCTAATGGTGAATTTGGGAGTTGTAGCAAGAAGAGACATATGGAGGATGAAACAACATCCACTGATATGAATATGAAGAATCAAAGCTTTCATTTCCAAGGATTTGACAATTTTCAAGCTAAGAATCCTAAAAACAGAGTTATGACCCTTCAAGATAGAAATGATAGTGAATAGAAGTGTTGAAGTCTTTAAGTAATTAATGTATGCTACCAAGGTGGAGAAGCAAGTCAAAGTAAGAAAAAAGTAATATAGCTTATCCCACAGTTCTGTTAGTTATTTGAATCTCATAGGAGTTTCTAATGGTGAATTTGGGAGTTGTAGCAAGAATACACATATGGAGGATGAAACAACATCCACTGATATGAATATGAAGAATCAAAGCTTTCATTTCCAAGGATTTGACAATTTTCAAGCTAAGAATCCTAAAACAAAGTTATGACCCTTCAAGATAGAAATGATAGTGAATAGAAGTGTTGAAGTCTTAAAGTAGTTAAAGTATGCTACCAAGGTGGAGAAGCAAGTCAAAGTAAGAAACAAGCAATCTAGCTTATCCCACAGTTCTGTTAGTTATTTGAATCTCATAGGAGTTTCTAACGGTGAATTTGGGAAACGTAGCAAGAAGACACATATGGAGGATGAAACAACATCCACTGATAAGAATATGAAGAATCAAAGCTTTCATTTCCAAGGATTTGACAATTTTCAAGCTAAGAATCCTAAAAACGGAGTTATGACCCTTCAAGATAGAAATGATAGTGAATAGAAGTGTTGAAGTCTTAAAGTAGTTGAAGTATGCTACCAAGGTGGAGAAGCAAGTCAAAGTAAGAAAAAAGAAATAAAACTTATCAACAGTTCTCTTAGTTATTAGAATCTCATAGGAGTTTCTAATGGTGAATTTGGGAGTTGTAGCAAGAAGAGACATATGGAGGATGAAACAACATCCACTGATATGAATATGAAGAATCAAAGCTTTCATTTCCAAGGATTTGACAATTTTCAAGCTAAGAATCCTAAAAACAGAGTTATGACCCTTCAAGATAGAAATGATAGTGAATAGAAGTGTTGAAGTCTTTAAGTAATTAATGTATGCTACCAAGGTGGAGAAGCAAGTCAAAGTAAGAAACAAGCAATATAGCTTATCCCATAGTTCTGTTAGTTCTAAGAATCTCATAGGAGTTTCTAATGGTGAATAAGGGGCGTTGTAGCAAGAAGACACACCGGGAGGATGAAACAACATCCACGGATATGAATATGAAGAATCAAAGCTTTCATTTCCAAGGATTTGAAAATTTTCAAGCTAAGAATCCTAAAAAGGAGTTATGACCCTTCAAGATACAATTGATAGTGAATAGAAGTGTTGAAGTCTTAAAGTAGTTGAAGTATGCTACCAAGGTGGAGAAGCAAGTCAAAGTAAGAAACAAGCAATATAGCTTATTCCACAGTTCTGTTAGTTATTTGAATCTCATAGGAGTTTCTAATGGTGAATTTGGGAGTTGTAGCAAGAAGACACATATGGAGGCTTAAACAACACCTATTGATGTGAATATGAAGAATCAAAGCTTTCATTTCCAAGGATTTGACAATTTTCAAGCTAAGAATCCTAAAAACAGAGTTATGACCCTTCAAGATAGAAATGATAGTGAATAGAAGTGTTGAAGTCTTAAAGTAATTAATGTATGCTACCAAGGTGGAGAAGCAAGTCAAAGTAAGAAACAAGCAATATAGCTTATCCCACAGTTCTGTTAGTTATTTGAATCTCATAGGAGTTTCTAATGGTGAATTTGGGAGTTGTAGCAAGAAGACACATATGGAGGATGAAACAACATCCACTGATATGAATATGAAGAATCAAAGCTTTCATTTCCAAGGATTTGACAATTTTCAAGCTAAGAATCCTAAAAACAGAGTTATGACCCTTCAAGATAGAAATGATAGTGAATAGAAGTGTTGAAGTCTTAAAGTAGTTGAAGTATGCTACCAAGGTGGAGAAGCAAGTCAAAGTAAGAAAAAAGCAATATAGCTTATCCCACAGTTCTGTTAGTTATTTGAATCTCATAGGAGTTTCTAATGGGGAATTTGGGAGTTGTAGCAAGAAGACACATATGGAGGATGAAACAACATCCACTGATATGAATATGAAGAATCAAAGCTTTCATTTCCAAGGATTTGACAATTTTCAAGCTAAGAATCCTAAAAACGGAGTTATGACCCTTCAAGATAGAAATGATAGTGAATAGAAGTGTTGAAGTCTTAAACTAGTTGAAGTATGCTACCAAGGTGGAGAAGCAAGTCAAAGTAAAAAAAAAGTAATATAGCTTATCCCACAGTTCTATTAGTTATTAGAATCTCTTAGGAGTTTTTAATGGTGAATTTGGGAGTTGTAGCAAGAAGACACATATGGAGGATGAAACAACATCCACTGATATGAATATGAAGAATCAAAGCTTTCATTTCCAAGGATTTGACAATTTTCAAGCTAAGAATCCTAAAAACAGAGTTATGACCCTTCAAGATAGAAATGATAGTGAATAAAAGTGTTGAAGTCTTTAAGTAATTAATGTATGCTACCAAGGTGGAGAAGCAAGTCAAAGTAAGAAACAAACAATATAGCTTATCCCACAGTTCTGTTAGTTATTAGAATCTCATAGAAGTTTCTAATGGTGAATTTGGGAGTTGTAGCAAGAAGACACATATGGAGGATGAAACAACATTCGCTGATATGAATATGAAGAATCAAAGCTTTCATTTCCAAGGATTTGACAATTTTCAAGCTAAGAATCCTAAAAACATAGTTATGACCCTTCAAGATAGAAATGATAGTGAATAGAAGTGTTGAAGTCTTAAAGTAGTTAAAGTATGCTACCAAGGTGGAGAAGCAAGTCAAAGTAAGAAACAAGCAATATAGCTTATCCCACAGTTCTGTTAGTTATTTGAATCTCATAGGAGTTTCTAATGGTGAATTTGGGAGTTGTAGCAAGAAGACACATATGGAGGATGAAACAACATCCACTGATATGAATATGAAGAATCAAAGCTTTCATTTCCAAGGATTTGACAATTTTCAAGCTAAGAATCCTAAAACAAAGTTATGACCCTTCAAGATAGAAATGATAGTGAATAGAAGTGTTGAAGTCTTAAAGTAATTAATGTATGCTACCAAGGTGGAGAAGCAAGTCAAAGTAAGAAACAAGCGATATAGCGTATGCCACGGGTCTGTGAGTTATTTGAATCTCATAGGAGTTTCTAATGGTGAATTTGGGAGTTGTAGCAAGAAGAGACATATGGAGGATGAAACAACATCCACTGATATGAATATGAAGAATCAAAGCTTTCATTTCCAAGGATTTGACAATTTTCAAGCTAAGAATCCTAAAACAGCGTTATGACCCTTCAAGATAGAAATGATAGTGAATAGAAGTGTTGAAGTTCTGAAGAAAGAAATGTATGCTACAAAGGTGGAGACGCAAGTCAAAGTGAGAAAAAAAGCAATATAGGCTTATCCCACAGTTCTGTTAGTTATTTGAATCTCATAGGAGTTTCTAATGGTGAATTTGGGAGTTGTAGCAAGAATACAAATATGGAGGATGAAACAACATCCACTGATATGAATATGAAGAATCAAAGCTTTCATTTCCAAGGATTTGACAATTTTCAAGCTAAGAATCCTAAAAACAGAGTTATGACCCTTCAAGATAGAAATGATAGTGAATAGAAGTGTTGAAGTCTTAAAGTAGTTGAAGTATGCTACCAAGGTGGAGAAGTAAGTCAAAGTAAGAAAAAAGTAATATGGCTTATCCCACAGTTCTCTTAGTTATTAGAATCTCATAGGAGTTTCTAATGGTGAAGTTGGGAGTTGTAGCAAAAAGAGACATATGGAGGATGAAACAACATCCACTGATATGAATATGAAGAATCAAAGCTTTCATTTCCAAGGATTTGACAATTTTCAAGCTAAGAATCCTAAAAACATAGTTATGACCCTTCAAGATAGAAATGATAGTGAATAGAAGTGTTGAAGTCTTTAAGTAATTAATGTATGCTACCAAGGTGGAGAAGCAAGTCAAAGTAAGAAACAAGCAATATAGCTTATCCCACAGTTCTGTTAGTTATTAGAATCTCATAGGAGTTTCTAATGGTGAATTTGGGAGTTGTAGCAAGAAGAGACATATGGAGGATGAAACAACATCCACTGATATGAATATGAAGAATCAAAGCTTTCATTTCCAAGGATTTGACAATTTTCAAGCTAAGAATCCTAAAACAAAGTTATGACCCTTCAAGATAGAAATGATAGTATATAGAAGTGTTGAAGTCTTTAAAGTAATTAAGTATGCTACCAAGGTGGAAAAGCAAGTCAAAGTAAGAAACAAGCAATATAGGCTTATCCACAGTTCTGTTAGTTATTTGAATCTCATAGGAGTTTCTAATGGTGAATTTGGGAAACGTAGCAAAGACACATATGGAGGATGAAACAACATCCACTGATATGAGAATATGAAGAATCAAAGCTTTTATTTCCAAGGATTTGACAATTATCACGCAAAGACTCCTAGAAGCAGAGGTATGACCCTTCAGGAGAGAAATGATGCTGCATAGAAGCGTCGAAGTCTTAAAGTAGTTGAAGTCTGCTACCAAGGTGGATAAGCCAGTCAAAAGTAAGAAAAAAGCAATATAAAGCTTATCCCACAGTTCTCTTAGTTATTAGAATCTCATAGGAGTTTCTAATGGTGAATTTGGGAGTTGTAGCAAGAAGAGACATATGGAGGATGAAACAACATCCACTGATATGAATATGAAGAATCAAAGCTTTCATTTCCAAGGATTTGACAATTTTCAAGCTAAGAATCCTAAAAGCAGAGTTATGACCCTTCAAGATAGAAATGATAGTGAATAGAAGTGTTGAAGTCTTTAAGTAGTTAATGTATGCTACCAAGGTGGAGAAAGCAAGTCAAAGTAAGAAACAAGCAATATGAGCTTATCCACAGTTCTGTTAGGTTATTTGAATCTCATAGGAGTTTCTAATGGTGAATTTGGGAGTTGTAAGCAAGACAAACATATGGAGGATGAAACAACATCCACTGATATGAATATGAAGAATCAAAGCTTTCATTTCCAAGGATTTGACAATTTTCAAGCTAAAAATCCTAAAAACGATGTTATGACCCTTCAAGATAGAAATGATAGTGAATAGAAGTGTTGAAGTATTTAAGTAATTAATGTATGCTACCAAGGTGGAGAAGCAAGTCAAAGTAAGAAACAAGCAATATAGCTTATCCCACAGTTCTGTTAGTTATTTGAATCTCATAGGAGTTTCTAATGGTGAATTTGGGAGTTGTAGCAAGAAGACACATATGGAGGATGAAACAACATCCACTGATATGAATATGAAGAATCAAAGCTTTCATTTCCAAGGATTTGACAATTTTCAAGCTAAGAATCCTAAAAACAGAGTTATGACCCTTCAAGATAGAAATGATAGTGAATAGAAGTGTTGAAGTCTTTAAAGTAATTAATGTATGCTACCAAGGTGGAGAAGCAAGTCAAAGAAGTAAGAAACAATCAATATAAGCTTATCCCAGCGTTCTGTTAGTTATTTGAATCTCATAGGAGTTTCTAATGGTGAATTTGGGAGTTGTAGCAAGAAGAGACATATGGAGGATGAAACAACATCCACTGATATGAATATGAAGAATCAAAGCTTTCATTTCCAAGGATTTGACAATTTTCAAGCTAAGAATCCTAAAAACGGAGTTATGACCCTTCAAGATAGAAATGATAGTGAATAGAAGTGTTGAAGTCTTAAAGTAGTTAAAGTATGCTACCAAGGTGGGAAAGCAAGTCAAAGTAAGAAAAAAAGTAATATAGGCTTATCCACAGTTCTCTTAGTTATTTGAATCTCATAGGAGTTTCTAATGGTGAATTTGGGAGTTGTAGCAAGAATACACATATGGAGGATGAAACAACATCCACTGATATGAATATGAAGAATCAAAGCTTTCATTTCCAAGGATTTGACAATTTTCAAGCTAAGAATCATAAAAAAAAAGTTATGACCCTTCAAGATAGAAATGATAGTGAATAGAAGTGTTGAAGTCTTTAAGTAGTTAATGTATGCTACCAAGGTGGAGAAGCAAGTCAAAGTAAGAAAAAAAGTAATATAAACTTATCCACAGTTCTCTTAGTTATTAGAATCTCATAGGAGTTTCTAATGGTGAATTTGGGAGGTGTAGCAAGAAGAGACATATGGAGGATGAAACAACATCCACTGATATGAATATGAAGAATCAAAGCTTTCATTTCCAAGGATTTGACAATTTTCAAGCTAAGAATCCTAAAAACAGAGTTATGACCCTTCAAGATAGAAATGATAGTGAATAGAAGTGTTGAAGTCTTAAAGTAGTTAAAGTATGCTACCAAGGTGGAGAAGCAAGTCAAAGTAAGAAACAAGCAATATAGCGTATCCCACAGTTCTGTTAGTTATTTGAATCTCATAGGAGTTTCTAATGGTGAATTTGGGAGTTGTAGCAAGAAGACACATATGGAGGATGAAACAACATCCACTGATATGAATATGAAGAATCAAAGCTTTCATTTCCAAGGATTTGACAATTTTCAAGCAAAGAATCCTAAAAACGGAGTTATGACCCTTCAAGATAGAAATGATAGTGAATAGAAGTGTTGAAGTCTTAAAGTAGTTGAAGTATGCTACCAAGGTGGAGAAGCAAGTCAAAGTAAGAAAAAAGTAATATAGCTTATCCCATAGTTCTGTTAGTTCTAAGAATCTCATAGGAGTTTCTAATGGTGAATAAGGGGCGTTGTAGCAAGAAGAGACATATGGAGGATGAAACAACATCCACTGATATGAATATGAAGAATCAAAGCTTTCATTTCCAAGGATTTGACAATTTTCAAGCTAAGAATCCTAAAAACAGAGTTATGACCCTTCAAGATAGAAATGATAGTGAATAGAAGTGTTGAAGTCTTAAAGTAGTTGAAGTATGCTACCAAGGTGGAGAAGCAAGTCAAAGTAAGAAACAAGCAATATAGCTTATCCCACGGTTATGTTGGTTATTCGAAACTGATAGGGGTTTCTAATGGTGAATTTGGGCGTTGTAGCAAGAAGACACATATGGAGGATGAAACAACATCCACTGATATGAATATGAAGAATCAAAGCTTTCATTTCCAAGGATTTGACAAGTTTCAAGCTAAGAATCCTAAAACAAAGTTATGACCCTTCAAGATAGAAATGATAGTGAATAGAAGTGTTGAAGTCTTTAAGTAATTAATGTATGCTACCAAGGTGGAGAAGCAAGTCAAAGTAAGAAACAAGCAATATAACTTATCCCACAGTTCTGTTAGTTATTTGAATCTCATAGGAGTTTCTAATGGTGAATTTGGGAGTTGTAGCTAGAAGACACATATGGAGGATGAAACAACATCCACTGATAAGAATATGAAGAATCAAAGCTTTCATTTCAAAGGATTTGACAATTTTCAAGCCAAGAATCCTAATAACGGAGTTATGACCCTTCAAGATAGAAATGATAGTGAATAGAAGTGTTGAAGTCTTAAAGTAGTTAAAGTATGCTACCAAGGTGGAGAAGCAAGTCAAAGTAAGAAAAAAGTAATATAGCTTAACCCACAGTTCTAGTAGGTATTAGAATCTCTTAGGAGTTTTTAATGGTGAATTTGGGAAGTGTAGCAAGAAGACACATATGGAGGATGAAACAACATCCACTGATATGAATATGAAGAATCAAAGCTTTCATTTCCAAGGATTTGACAATTTTCAAGCTAAGAATCCCAAAAACAGAGTTATGACCCTTCATGATAGAAATGAGAGTGAATAGAAGTGTTGAAGTCTCAAAGTAGTTGAAGCATGCTACCAAGGTGGAGAAGCAAGTCAAAGTAAGAAACAAGCAATATGTAAACTTATCAACAGTTCTCTTAGTTATTAGAATCTCATAGGAGTTTCTATTGGTGAATTTCGGAGTTGTAGCAAGAAGAGACATATGGAGGATGAAACAACATCCACTGATATGAATATGAAGAATCAAAGCTTTCATTTCCAAGGATTTGACAATTTTTAAGCTAAGAATCCTAAAAACAGAGTTATGACCCTTCAAGATAGAAATGATAGTGAATAGAAGTGTTGAAGTCTTAAAAGTAATTAAAGTATGCTACCAAGGTGGAGAAGCAAGTCAAAGTAAGAAACAAAGCAATATAGCTTATCCCACAGGTTCTGTTAGTTATTTGAATCTCATAGGAGTTTCTAATGGTGAATTTGAGAGGTGTAGCAAGAAGATACATATGGAGGATGAAACAACATCCACTGATATGAATATGAAGAATCAAAGCTTTCATTTCCAAGGATTTGACAATTTTCAAGCTAAGAATCCTAAAAACGGAGTTATGACCCTTCAAGATAGAAATGATAGTGAATAGAAGTGTTGAAGTCTTAAAGTAGTTGAAGTATGCTACCAAGGTGGAGAAGCAAGTCAAAGTAAGAAAAAGAATATGTAAGCTTATCCACAGTTCTCTTAGTTATTAGAATCTCATAGGAGTTTCTAATGGTGAATTTGGGAGTTGTAGCAAGAAGACACATATGGAGGATGAAAAAACCATCCACTGATATGAATATGAAGAATCAAAGCTTTCATTTCCAAGGATTTGACAATTTTCAAGCTAAGAATCCTAAAAGCAGAGTTATGACCCTTCAAGATAGAAATGATAGTGAATAGGAGTGTTGAAGTCTTTAAAGTAGTTAAGTAGTATGCTACCAAGGTGGAGAAGGCAAGTCAAAGTAAGAAAAAAGCATAATATAGCTTATCCACAGTTCTCTTAGTTATTTGAATCTCATAGGAGTTTCTAATGGTGAATTGGGGAGTTGCAGCAAGTAGGCACAGACGTAGGATGAAAAATCATCCACTGATATGAATATGAAGAATCAAAGCTTTCATTTCCAAGGATTTGACAATTTTCAAGCTAAGAATCCTAAAAGCAGAGTTATGACCCTTCAAGATAGAAATGATAGTGAATATAAGTGTTGAAGTCTAAAAGTAGTTGATGTATGCTACCAAGGTGGAGAAGCAAGTCAAAGTAAGAAACAAGCAATATAGCTTATCCCAGTTCTGTTAGTTATTTGAATCTCATAGGCGTTTCTAATGGTGACTTTGGGAGTAATAGCAAGAGAAGACATATGGAGGATGAAACAACATCCACTGATATGAATATGAAGAATCAAAGCATTCATTTCCAAGGATTTGACAATTTTCAAGCTAAGAATCCTAAAAACAGAGTTATGACCCTTCAAGATAGAAATGATAGTGAATAGAAGTGTTGAAGTCTTTAAGTAATTAATGTATGCTACCAAGGTGTAGAAGCAAGTCAAAGTAAGAAACAAGCATTATAGCTTATCCCACAGTTCTGTTAGTTATTTGAATCTCATATGAGTTTCTAATGGTGAATTTGGGAGTTGTAGCAAGAAGACACATATGGAGGATGAAACAACATCCACTGATATGAATATGAAGAATCAAAGCTTTCATTTCCAAGGATTTGACAATTTTCAATCTAAGAATCCTAAAAGCAGAGTTATGACGCTTCAAGCTGGCAATTATAGGGAATACAAGTGTTGGAGTCTTTAAAGTAATTAATGTATGCTACCAAGGTGGAGAAGCAAGTCAAAGTAAAAAAAAAGTAATAAAGCTTATCCACAGTTCTGTTAGTTATTTGAATCTCATAGGAGTTTCTAATGGTGAATTTGGGAGGTGTAGCAAGAAGAGACATATGGAGGATGAAACAACATCCACTGATATGAATATGAAGAATCAAAGCTTTCATTTCCAAGGATTTGACAATTTTCAAGCTAAGAATCCTAAAGACAGAGCTATGACCCTTCAAGAATAGAAATGATACTGAATAGAAGTGTTGAAGTCTTAACGCAGTTTAAGTATTCTACCAAAATGGGGAAGCACATCAAAGTAAGAAAAAAACAAATATAAGCTTATCCCACAGTTCTCTTAGTTATTAGAATCTCATAGGAGTTTCTAATGGTGAATTTGGGAGTTGTAGCAAGAAGAGACATATGGAGGATGAAACAACATCCACTGATATGAATATGAAGAATCAAAGCTTTCATTTCCAAGGATTTGACAATTTTCAAGCTAAGAATCCTAAACCCAGAGTTATGCCCCTTCAACCTCGCAATGATAGTGAATAGAAGTGTTGAAGTCTTGCAGCACTTAATGTATGCTACCAAGGTCGACAAGCAAGTCAATGTAAGAACCAACCAATCAGGCCTCTCCGCCAGTTCTGTTAGTTATTTGAATCTCATAGGAGTTTCTAATGGTGAATTTGGGAGTTGTAGCAAGAAGAGACATATGGAGGATGCAACAACATCCACTGATATGAATATGAAGAATCAAAGCTTTCATTTCCAAGGATTTGACCATTTCCAAGGAGTTATGACCCTTCAAGATAGAATTGATAGTGAATAGAAGTGTTGAAGTCTTAAAGTAGTTGAAGTATGCTACCAAGGTGGAGAAGCAAGTCAAAGTAAGAAACAAGTATTATAGCTTATCCCACAGTTCTCTTAGTTATTAGAATCTCATAGGAGTTTCTAATGGTGAATTTGGGAGTTGTAGCAAGAAGAGACATATGGAGGATGAAACAACATCCACTGATATGAATATGAAGAATCAAAGCTTTCATTTCCAAGGATTTGACAATTTTCAAGCTAAGAATCCTAAAAACGGAGTTATGACCCTTCAAGATAGAAATGATAGTGAATAGAAGTGTTGAAGTCTTAAAGTAGTTAATGTATGCTACCAAGGTGGAGAAGCAAGTCAAAGTAAGAAACAAGCAATATAGCTTATCCCACAGTTCTGTTAGTTATTTGAATCTCATAGGAGTTTCTAATGGTGAATTTGGGAGTTGTAGCAAGAAGACACATATGGAGGATGAAACAACATCCACTGATATGAATATGAAGAATCAAAGCTTTCATTTCCAAGGATTTGACAATTTTCAAGCTAAGAATCCTAAAAACAGAGTTATGACCCTTCAAGATAGAAATGATAGTGAATAGAAGTGTTGAAGTCTTTAAGTAATTAATGTATGCTACCAAGGTGGAGAAGCAAGTCAAAGTAAGAAAAAAGCATTATAGCTTATCCCACAGTTTTGTTAGTTATTTGAATGTCATAGGAGTTTCTAATGGTGAATTTAGGAGTTGTAGCAAGAAGACACATATGGAGGATGAAACAACATCCACTGATATGAATATGAAGAATCAAAGCTTTCATTTCCAAGGATTTGACAATTTTCAAGCTAAGAATCCTAAAAACGGAGTTATGACCCTTCAAGATAGAAATGATAGTGAATAGAAGTGTTGAAGTCTTAAAGTAGTTGAAGTATGCTACCAAGGTGGAGAAGCAAGTCAAAGTAAGAAAAAAGTAATATAACTTATCCACAGTTCTCTTAGTTATTAGAATCTCATAGGAGTTTCTAATGGTGAAGTTGGGAGTTGTAGCAAAAAGAGACATATGGAGGATGAAACAACATCCACTGATATGAATATGAAGAATCAAAGCTTTCATTTCCAAGGATTTGACAATTTTCAAGCTAAGAATCCTAAAAACAGAGTTATGACCCTTCAAGATAGAAATGATAGTGAATAGAAGTGTTGAAGTCTCAAAGTAGTTGAAGCATGCTACCAAGGTGGAGAAGCAAGTCAAAGTAAGAAACAAGCATTATAAACTTATCCACAGTTTTATTAGTTATTTGAATGTCATAGGAGTGTCTAATGGTGAATTTAGGAGTTGTAGCAAGAAGACACATATGGAGGATGAAACACCATCCACTGATAAGAATATGAAGAATCAAAGCTTTCATTTCCAAGGATTTGACAATTTTCAAGCTAAGATGCCTAAAAGAAAGTTATGACCCATCAAGATAGAAATGATAGTGAATAGAAGTGTTGAAGTCTTAAAGTAGTTGAAGTATGCTACCAAGGTGGAGAAGCAAGTCAAATTAAGAAAAAAGTAATATAAAACTTATCCACAGTTCTCTTAGTTATTAGAATCTCATAGGAGTTTCTAATGGTGAATTTGGGAGTTGTAGAAGACACATATGGAGGATGAAACAACATCCACTGATATGAATATGAAGAATCAAAGCTTTCATTTCGAAGGATTTGACAATTTTCAAGCTAAGAATCCTAAAAACAGAGTTATGACCCTTCAAGATAGAAATGATAGTGAATAGAAGTGTTGAAGTCTTAAAGTAATTAATGTATGCTACCAAGGTGGAGAAGCAAGTCAAAGTAAGAAACAAGCAATATAGCTTATCCCACAGTTCTGTTAGTTATTTGAATCTCATAGGAGTTTCTAATGGTGAATTTGGGAGTTGTAGCAAGAAGAGACATATGGAGGATGAAACAACATCCACTGATATGAATATGAAGAATCAAAGCTTTCATTTCCAAGGATTTGACAATTTTCAAGCTAAGAATCCTAAAAACAGAGTTATGACCCTTCAAGATAGAAATGATAGTGAATAGAAGTGTTGAAGTCTTAAAGTAGTTAAAGTATGCTACCAAGGTGGAGAAAGCAAGTCAAAGTAAGAAAAAAAGCAATATAGCTTATCCACAGTTCTCTTAGTTATTTGAATCTCATAGGAGTTTCTAATGGTGAATTTGGGAGTGTGTAGAAAGAGACATATGGAGGATGAAACAGCATCCACTGATATGAATATGAAGAATCAAAGCTTTCATTTCCAAGGATTTGACAATTTTCAAGCTAAGAATCCTAAAAACGTAGTTATGACCCTTCAAGATAGAAATGATAGTGAATAGAAGTGTTGAAGTCTTAATGACGTGATTAAGCATGCTACCAAGGTGTAGAAGCAAGTCAAAGTAAAAAAAAAGTAATATGGCTTATCCCACAGTTCTCTTAGTTATTAGAATCTCATAGGAGTTTCTAATGGTGAATTTGGGAGTTGTAGCAAGAAGAGACATATGGAGGATGAAACAACATCCACTGATATGAATATGAAGAATCAATGCTTTCATTTCCAAGGATTTGACAATTTTCAAGCTAAGAATCCTAAAAACAGAGTTATGACCCTTCAAGATAGAAATGATAGTGAATAGAAGTGTTGAAGTCTTAAAGTAGTTAAAGTATGCTACCAAGGTGGAGAAGCAAGTCAAAGTAAGAAACAAGCAATATAGCTTATCCCACAGTTCTGTTAGTTATTTGAATCTCATAGGAGTTTCTAATGGTGAATTTGGGAGTTGTAGCAAGAATAGACATATGGAGGATGAAACAACATCCACTGATATGAATATGAAGAATCAAAGCTTTCATTTCCAAGGATTTGACAATTTTCAAGCTAAGAATCCTAAAAGCAGGAGTTATGACCCTTCAAGATAGAAATGATAGTGAATAGCAGTGTTGAAGTCTTCAAGTAGTTAATGTATGCTACCAAGGTGGAGAAGCAAGTCAAAGTAAGAAACAAGCAATATAAGCTTATCCACAGTTCTGTTAGTTCTTTGAATCTCATAGGAGTTTCTATTGGTAAATTTGGGAGTTTTAGAAAGAAGACACATATGGAGGATGAAACAACATCCACTGATAAGAATATGAAGAATCAAAGCTTTCATTTCCAAGGATTTGACAATTTTCAAGCTAAGAATCCTAAAAACAGAGTTATGACCCTTCAAGATAGAAATGATAGTGAATAGAAGTGTTGAAGTCTTAAAGTAGTTGAAGTATGCTACCAAGGTGGAGAAGCAAGTCAAAGTAAAAAAACAAGTAATAAAAGCTTATCCCACAGTTCTGTTAGTTATTTGAATCTCATAGGAGTTTCTAATGGTGAATTTGGGAGTTGTAGCAAGAAGAGACATATGGAGGATGAAACAACATCCACTGATATGAATATGAAGAATCAAAGCTTTCATTTCCAAGGATTTGACAATTTTCAAGCTAAGAATCCTAAAAACAGAGTTATGACCCTTCAAGATAGAAATGATAGTGAATAGAAGTGTTGAAGTCTTAAAGTAGTTGAAGTATGCTACCAAGGTGGAGAAGCAAGTCAAAGTAAGAAAAAAGTAATATGGCTTATCCCACAGTTCTCTTAGTTATTAGAATCTCATAGGAGTTTCTAATGGTGAATTTGGGAGTTGTAGCAAGAAGAGACATATGGAGGATGAAACAACATCCACTGATATGAATATGAAGAATCAAAGCTTTCATTTCCAAGGATTTGACAATTTTTCAAGCTAAGAATCCTAAAAACAGAGTTATGACCCTTCAACATAGAAATGATAGTGAATAGAAGTGTTGAAGTCTTTAAGTAATTAATGTATGCTACCAAGGTGGAGAAGCAAGTCAAAGTAAGAAACAAGCAATATAGCTTATCCCACAGTTCTGTTAGTTATTTGAATCTCATAGGAGTTTCTAATGGTGAATTTGGGAGTTGTAGCAAGAATATACATATGGAGGATGAAACAACATCCACTGATATGAATATGAAGAATCAAAGCTTTCATTTCCAAGGATTTGACAATTTTCAAGCTAAGAATCCTAAAAACGGAGTTATGACCCTTCAAGATAGAAATGATAGTGAATAGAAGTGTTGAAGTCTTAAAGTAGTTAATGTATGCTACCAAGGTGGAGAAGCAAGTCAAAGTAAGAAACAAGCAATATAGCTTATCCCACAGTTCTGTTAGTTATTTGAATCTCATAGGAGTTTCTAATGGGGAATATGGGGAGTTGTAGCAAGAAGACACATATGGAGGTTTAAACAACATCCACTGATATGAATATGAAGAATCAAAGCTTTCATTTCCAAGGATTTGACAATTTTCAAGCTGAGAATCCTAAAAACAGAGTTATGACCCTTCAAGATAGAAATGATAGTGAATAGAAGTGTTGAAGTCTTAAAGTAGTTGAAGTATGCTACCAAGGTGGAGAAGCAAGTCAAAGTAAGAAAAAGAATATGTAAACTTATCCCAGTTCTCTTAGTTATTAGAATCTCATAGGAGTTTCTAATGGTGAATTTGGGAGTTGTAGCAAGAAGAGACATATGGAGGATGAAACAACATCCACTGATATGAATATGAAGAATCAAAGCTTTCATTTCCAAGGATTTGACAATTTTCAAGCTAAGAATCCTAAAACCAGAGTTATGACCCTTCAAGATAGAAATGATAGTGAATAGAAGTGTTGAAGTCTTTAAGTAATTAATGTATGCTACCAAGGTGGAGAAGCAAGTCAAAGTAAGAAACAAGCAATATGGCTTATCCCACAGTTCTGTTAGTTATTTGAATCTCATAGGAGTTTCTAATGGTGAATTTGGGAGTTGTAGCAAGAAGACACATATGGAGGATGAAACAACATCCACTGATATGAATATGAAGAATCAAAGCTTTCATTTCCAAGGATTTGACAATTTTCAAGCTAAGAATCCTAAAAACGGAGTTATGACCCTTCAAGATAGAAATGATAGTGAATAGAAGTGTTGAAGTCTTAAAGTAGTTGAAGTATGCTACCAAGGTGGAGAAGAAAGTCAAAGTAAGAAAAAAGTAATATAGCTTATCCCACAGTTCTATTAGTTCTTAGAATCTCATAGAAGTTTCTAATAGTAAATTTGGGAGTTGTCGTCCGAAGACACATACGGAGTATGACACCACATCCACTGATATGAATATGAAGAATCAAAGCTTTCATTTCCAAGGATTTGACAATTTTCAAGCTAAGAATCCTAAAAACAGAGTTATGACCCTTCAAGATAGAAATGATAGTGAATAGAAGTGTTGAAGTCTTTAAGTAATTAATGTATGCTACCAAGGTTTAGATGCAAGTCAAAGTAAGAAATAAGCATTATAGATTATCCCATAGTTCTGTTAGTTATTTGAATCTTATAGGAGTTTCTAATGGTGAATTGGGGAGCTGTGGCAAAAACACACATACGCAGGATGAAGCACTTCCGACTGATATGAATATGAAGAATCAAAGCTTTCATTTCCAAGGATTTGAAAAATTTTCAAGCCAAGAATCCTAAAATCAGAGTTATGTCCCTCCAAGATAGAAATGATAGCGAATAGAAGTGTTGAAGTCCTTAAGTACTTAATGTATGCTACCAAGGTGGAGAAGCAAGTCAAAGAAAGAAAAAAGTAATAAAGCTTATCCACAGTTCTCTTAGTTATTTGAATCTCATAGGAGTTTCTAATGGTGAATTTGGGTGTTGTAGCAAGAAGACACATATGGAGAGTAAAACAACATCCACTGATATGAATATTGAGAATCAAAGCTGTCATTTCCAAGGATTTGACAAGGTTCAATCCAAGAATCCTAAAAAGCGAGGGATGACCCTTCAAGATAGAAATGATAGTGAATAGAAGTGTTGAAGTCTTAAAGTAGTTAAAGTATGCTACCAAGGTGGAGAAAGCAAGTCAAAGTAAGAAAAAAGTAATAAAGCTTATCCCAGTTCTCTTAGTTATTTGAATCTCACTGGAGTTTCTAATGGTGAATTTGATAGTTTTAGCAAGAAGAGACATATGGAGGATGAAACAACATCCACTGATATGAATATGAAGAATCAAAGCTTTTATTTCCAAGGATTTGACAATTTTCAAGCTAAGAATCCTAAAAACAGAGTTATGACCCTTCAAGATAGAAATGATAGTGAATAGAAGTGTTGAAGTCTTAAAGTAATTAATGTATGCTACCAAGGTGGAGAAGCAAGTCAAAGTAAGAAACAAGCAATATAGCTTATCCCACAGTTCTGTTAGTTATTTGAATCTCATAGGAGTTTCTAATGGTGAATTTGGGAGTTGTAGCAAGAAGAGACATATGGAGGATGAAACAACATCCACTGATATGAATATGAAGAATCAAAGCTTTCATTTCCAAGGATTTGACAATTTTCAAGCTAAGAATCCTAAAAACGGAGTTATGACCCTTCAAGATAGAAATGATAGTGAATAGAAGTGTTGAAGTGTAAAAAGGAGTTTAAGCATGCTACCAAGGTGGAGAAGCAAGTCAAAGTACGAAAAAAGCAATATAAAGCTTATCCCACAGTTCTATTAGTTCTTTGAATCTCATAGGAGTTTCTATTGGTAAATTTGGGAGTTTTAGAAAGAAGACACATATGGAGGATGAAACAACATCCACTGATATGAATATGAAGAATCAAAGCTTTCATTTCCAAGGATTTGACAATTTTCAAGCTAAGAATCCTAAAAACGGAGTTATGACCCTTCAAGATAGAAATGATAGTGAATAGAAGTGTTGAAGTCTTAAAGTAATTAATGTATGCTACCAAGGTGGAGAAGCAAGTCAAAGTAAGAAACAAGCAATATAAACTTATCCCACAGTTCTGTTAGTTCTTTGAATCTCATAGGAGTTCTATTGGTGAATTTTGGAGTTGTAGCAAGAATACACATATGGAGGATGAAACAACATCCACTGATATGAATATGAAGAATCAAAGCTTTCATTTCCAAGGATTTGACAATTTTCAAGCTAAGAATCCTAAAACCAGAGTTATGACCCTTCAAGATAGAAATGATAGTGAATAGAAGTGTTGAAGTCTTAAAGTAGTTAATGTATGCTACCAAGGTGGAGAAGCAAGTCAAAGTAACAAACAAGCAATATAGCTTATCCACAGTTCTGTTAGTTATTAGAATCTCATAGGAGTTTCTAATGGTGAATTTGGGAGTTGTAGCTAAAAGACACATATGGAGGCTGAAACAACATCCACTGATATGAATATGAAGGATCAAAGCTTTCATTTCCACGGAATTGACACTTGTCAAGCTAAGAATCCTAAAAGACAGAGTTATGAACCTTCAAGATAGAAATGATAGTGAATAGAAGTGTTGAAGTCTTAAAGTAGTTGAAGTATGCTACCAAGGTGGAGAAGCAAGTCAAAGTAAGAAAAAAGCAATATAAACTTATCCACAGTTCTCTTAGTTATTTGAATCTCATAGGAGTTTCTAATGGTGAATTTGGGAGTTGTAGCAAGAAGAGACATATGGAGGATGAAACAACATCCACTGATATGAATATGAAGAATCAAAGCTTTCATTTCCAAGGATTTGACAATTTTCAAGCTAAGAATCCTAAAAGCAGAGTGATGACCCTTCAACAGAGAAATGATAGTGAATAGAAGTGTTGAGGTCGTAAAGTAGTTGAAGTATGCTACCAAGGTGGAGAAAGCAAGTCAAAGTAAGAAACAAGCAATATAAGCTTATCCCACTGTTCTGTTAGTTCTTTGAATCGCATAGGAGTTTCTAATGGTGAATTTGGGAGTTGTAGCAAGAAGACACATATGGAGGATGAAACAACATCCACTGATATGAATATGAAGAATCAAAGCTTTCATTTCCAAGGATTTGACAATTTTCAAGCTAAGAATCCTAAAACCAGAGTTATGACCCTTCAAGATAGAAATGATAGTGAATAGAAGTGTTGAAGTCTTTAAAGTTAGTTAATGTATGCTACCAAGGTGGAGAAAGCAAGTCAAAGTAAGAAACAAGCAATATAGCTTATCCCACAGTTCTGTTAGTTATTTGAATCTCATAGGAGTTTCTAATGGTGAATTTGGGAGTTGTAGCAAGAAGACACATATGGAGGATGAAACAACATCCACTGATATGAATATGAAGAATCAAAGCTTTCATTTCCAAGGATTTGACAATTTTCAAGCTAAGAATCCTAAAAACAGAGTTATGACCCTTCAAGATAGAAATGATAGTGAATAGAAGTGTTGAAGTCTTAAAGTAGTTAAAGTATGCTACCAAGGTGGAGAAAGCAAGTCAAAGTAAGAAAAAAGCAATATAGGCTTATCCCAGTTCTGTTAGTTATCTGAATCTCACAGGAGTTTCTAATGGTGAATTTGGGAGTTGTAGCAAGAATACCCATATGGAGGATGAAACACCATCCACTGATATGAATATGAAGAATCAAAGCTTTCATTTCCAAGGATTTGACAATTTTCAAGCTAAGAATCCTACAAACGGACGTATGACCCTGCAAGATAGAAGAGATAGGGAATCGACGTGTCGAAGTCTAAAAGTAGTTGAAGTATGCTACCAAGGTGGAGAAGCAAGTCAAAGTAAGAAAAAAGCAATATAAACTTATCAACAGTTCTCTTAGTTATTAGAATCTCATAGGAGTTTCTAATGGTGAATTTGGGAGTTGTAGCAAGAAGAGACATATGGAGGATGAAACAACATCCACTGATATGAATATGAAGAATCAAAGCTTTCATTTCCAAGGATTTGACAATTTTCAAGCTAAGAATCCTAAAAGCAGGAGTTATGACCCTTCAAGATAGAAATGATAGTGAATAGAAGTGTTGAAGTCTTAAAGTAGTTAAAGTATGCTACCAAGGTGGAGAAGCAAGTCAAAGTAAGAAACAAGCAATATAGCTTATCCCACAGTTCTGTTAGTTATTTGAATCTCATAGGAGTTTCTAATGGTGAATTTTGGAAGCATGTAGAAGACACATATGGAGGATGAAACAACATCCACTGATAAGAATATGAAGAATCAAAGCTTTCATTTCCAAGGATTTGACAATTTTCAAGCTAAGAATCCTAAAAACGGAGTTATGACCCTTCAAGATAGAAATGATAGTGAATAGAAGTGTTGAAGTCTTAAAGTAGTTGAAGTATGCTACCAAGGTGGAGAAGCAAGTCAAAGTAAGAAAAAAGGAATATAAGCTTATCCACAGTTCTCTTAGTTATTAGAATCTCATAGGAGTTTCTAATGGTGAATTTGGGAGTTGTGTAGAGAAGAGACATATGGAGGATGAAACCACATCCACTGATATGAATATGAAGAATCAAAGCTTTCATTTCAAAGGATTTGACAATCTTTAAGCTAAGAATCCTAAAAGCAGAGTTATGACCCTTCAAGATAGAAATGATAGGGAATAGAAGTGTTGAAGTCTTAAAGTATTTAAAGTATGCTAACCAAGGTGGAGAAAGCAAGTCAAAGTAAGAAACAAGCAATATAAACTTATCCCACAGTTCTGTTAGTTATTTGAATCTCATAGGAGTTTCTAATGGTGAATTTGGGAGTTGTGGCAAGAAGACACATATGGAGGATGAAACAACATCCACTGATATGAATATGAAGAATCAAAGCTTTCATTTCCAAGGATTTGACAATTTTCAAGCTAAGAATCCTAAAACCAGAGATAACACCCTTGAACATAGAACACCGAGTGAAAACAAGTGTTCAAGCCTCAAAGTAGTTAAAGTATGCTACCAAGGTGGAGAAGCAAGTCAAAGTAAGAAACAATAATAAAGCTTATCCCACAGTCCTGTTAGTTATTTGAATCTCATAGGAGTTTCAAATGGAGAAATTCGGAGTTGTAGCAAGGATACACATATGGAGGATGAAAAAACATCCACTGATATGAATATGAAGAATCAAAGCTTTCATTTCCAAGGATTTGACAATTTTCAAGCTAAGAAGACTAAAAGCAGAGTTGTGACCCTTCAAGATAGAAATGATAGTGAATAGAAGTGTTGAAGTCTTTAAGGAATTAATGTATGCTACCAAGGTGGAGAAGCAAGACAAAGTATGAAACGAGCATTATAGCTTATCCCATAGTTCTGTTAGTTCTTAGAATCTCATAAGAGTTTCTAATGGTGAATATGGAGAGTTGTAGCAAGAAGACACATATGGAGGATGAAACAACATCCACTGATATGAATATGAAGAATCAAAGCTTTCATTTCCAAGGATTTGACAATTTTCAAGCTAAGAATCCTACAAAAGGGGTTATGACCCTTCAAGATAGAAATGATAGTGAATAGAAGTGTTGAAGTATTAAAGTAGTTGAAGTATGCTACCAAGGTGGAGAAGCAAGTCAAAGTAAGAAAAAAGTAATATGGCTTATCCCACAGTTCTCTTAGTTATTAGAATCTCATAGGAGTTACTAATGGTGAATTTGGGAGTTGTAGCAAGAATACACATATGGAGGATGAAACAACATCCACTGATATGAATATGAAGAATCAAAGCTTTCATTTCCAAGGATTTGACAATTTTTCAAGCTAAGAATCCTAAAAACAGAGTTATGACCCTTCAAGATAGAAATGATAGTGAATAGAAGTGTTGAAGTCTTAAAGTAGTTAAAGTATGCTACCAAGGTGGAGAAGCAAGTCAAAGTAAGAAACAAGCAATATAGCTTATCAACAGTTCTCTTAGTTATTAGAATCTCATAGGAGTTTCTAATGGTGAATTTGGGAGTTGTAGCAAGAAGAGACATATGGAGGATGAAACAACATCCACTGATATGAATATGAAGAATCAAAGCTTTCATTTCCAAGGATTTGACAATTTTCAAGCTAAGAATCCTAAAAGCAGAGTTATGAGCCTTCAAGATAGAAATGATAGTGAATAGAAGTGTTGAAGTCTTAAAGTAATTAATGTATGCTACCAAGGTGGAGAAGCAAGTCAAAGTAAAAAAACAAGCAATATAAGCTTATCCCACAGTTTTGTTAGTTATTTGAATGTCATAGGAGTTTCTAATGGTGAATTTAGGAGTTGTAGCAAGAAGACACATGTGGAGGGTGAAACAACATCCACTGATATGAATATGAAGAATCAAAGCTTTCATTTCCAAGGATTTGACAATTTTCAAGTTAAGAATCCTAAAAAGCGGAGTTATGACCCTTCAATATAGAAATGATAGAGAATAGAAGTGTTGAAGTCTTAAAGTAGTTAAAGTATGCTACCAAGGTGGAGAAGCAAGTCAAAGTAAGAAACAAGCAATGTAGCTTATCCCACAGTTCTGTTAGTTATTTGAATCTCATAGGAGTTTCTAATGGTGAATTTGGGAGTTGTAGCAAGAATACACATATGGAGGATGAAACAACATCCACTGATATGAATATGAAGAATCAAAGCTTTCATTTCCAAGGATTTGACAATTTTCAAGCTAAGAATCCTAATAAAGGAGTTATGACCCTTCAAGATAGAAATGATAGTGAATAGAAGTGTTGAAGTCTTAAAGTAGTTGAAGTATGCTACCAAGGTGGAGAAGCAAGTCAAAGTAAGAAAAAAGTAATATGGCTTATCCCACA
The DNA here is from genome assembly GCA_028015245.1 of Cardamine occulta. NCBI lineage: Eukaryota > Viridiplantae > Streptophyta > Magnoliopsida > Brassicales > Brassicaceae > Cardamine > Cardamine occulta. The sequence goes on along the minus strand of CM051386.1, from coordinate 26,204,598 downwards.
GTTCTGTTAGTTATTTGAATCTCATAGGAGTTTCTAATGGTGAATTTGGGAGTTGTAGCAAGAAGAGACATATGGAGGATGAAACAACATCCACTGATATGAATATGAAGAATCAAAGCTTTCATTTCCAAGGATTTGACAATTTTCAAGCTAAGAATCCTAAAAACAGAGTTATGACCCTTCAAGATAGAAATGATAGTGAATAGAAGTGTTGAAGTCTTAAAGTAGTTAAAGTATGCTACCAAGGTGGAGAAGGAAATGAAAGTAAGAAACAAAAGCAATATTACCTCCAGTTCTGTTAGTTATTTGAATCTCATAGGAGTTTCTAATGGTGAATTTGGGAGTTGTAGCAAGAAGACACATATGGAGGATGAAACAACATCCACTGATATGAATATGAAGAATCAAAGCTTTCATTTCCAAGGATTTGACAATTTTCAAGCTAAGAATGCTAAAAGCAGGAGTTATGACCCTTCAAGATAGAAATGATAGTGAATAGAAGTGTTGAAGTCTTAAAGTAGTTAAGTTATGCTACCAAGGTGGAGAAAGCAAGTCAAAGTAAGAAAAAGCAATATAAGCTTATCCACAGTTCTGTTAGTTATTTGAATCTCATAGGAGTTTCTAATGGTGAATTTGGGAGTTGTAGCAAGAAGACACATATGGAGGATGAAACAACATCCACTGATATGAATATGAAGAATCAAAGCTTTCATTTCCAAGGATTTGACAATTTTCAAGCTAAGAATCCAAAAAGCAGATTTATAACCCTACAAGATAGAAATGATAGTGAATAGAAGTGTTGAAGTCTTAAAGTAGTTAATGTATGCTACCAAGGTGGAGAAGCAAGTCAAAGTAAGAAAAAAGCAATATAAGCTTATCCACAGTTCTCTTATGTTTTAGAATCTCATAGGAGTTTCTAATGGTGAATTTGGGAGTTGTAGCAAGAAGAGACATATGGAGGATGAAACAACATCCACTGATATGAATATGAAGAATCAAAGCTTTCATTTCCAAGGATTTGACAATTTTCAAGCTAAGAATCCTAAAAACGGAGTTATGACCCTTCAAGATAGAAATGATAGTGAATAGAAGTGTTGAAGTCTTAAAGTAGTTAATGTATGCTACCAAGGTGGAGAAGCAAGTCAAAGTAAGAAACAAGCAATATAGCTTATCCCAAAGTTCTGTTAGTTATTTGAATCTCATAGGAGTTTCTAATGGTGAATTTGGGAGTTGTAGCAAGAATACACATATGGAGGATGAAACAACATCCACTGATATGAATATGAAGAATCAAAGCTTTCATTTCCAAGGATTTGACAATTTTCAAGCTAAGAATCCTAAAAACAGAGTTATGACCCTTCAAGATAGAAATGATAGTGAATAGAAGTGTTGAAGTCTTAAAGTAGTTAATGTATGCTACCAAGGTGGAGAAGCAAGTCAAAGTAAGAAACAAGCAATATAGCTTATCCCACAGTTCTGTTAGTTATTTGAATCTCATAGGAGTTTCTAATGGTGAATTTGGGAGTTGTAGCAAGAAGACACATATGGAGGATGAAACAACATCCACTGATATGAATATGAAGAATCAAAGCTTTCATTTCCAAGGATTTGACAATTTTCAAGCTAAGAATCCTAAAAGCAGAGTTATGACCCTTCAAGATAGAAATGATAGTGAATAGAAGTGTTGAAGTCTTAAAGTAGTTAATGTATGCTACCAAGGTGGAGAAGCAAGTCAAAGAAAGAAAAAAGCAATATAAAGCTTATCCCACAGTTCTTAGTTAGTTATTTGAATCTCATAGGAGTTTCTAATGGTGAATTTGGGAAGCGTGTAGGAAAGACACATATGGAGGATGAAACAACATCCACTGATATGAATATGAAGAATCAAAGCTTTCATTTCCAAGGATTTGACAATTTTCAAGCTAAGAATCCTAAAAACGGAGTTATGACCCTTCAAGATAGAAATGATAGTGAATAGAAGTGTTGAAGTCTTAAAGTAGTTGAAGTATGCTACCAAGGTGGAGAAGCAAGTCAAAGTAAGAAAAAAGCATTATAGCTTATCCCACAGTTCTATTAGTTCTTAGAATCTCATAGGAGTTTCGCATAGAAATTTGGGAGTTGTAGAAGAGACATATGGAGGATGAAACAACATCCACTGATATGAATATGAAGAATCAAAGCTTTCATTTCCAAGGATTTGACAATTTTCAAGCTAAGAATCCTAAAAACGGAGTTATGAACCTTCAAGATAGAAATGATAGTGAATAGAAGTGTTGAAGTCTTAAAGTAGTTGAAGTATGCTACCAAGGTGGAGAAGCAAGTCAAAGTAAGAAACAAGCAATATATAATATCCACAGTTCTCTTAGTTATTTGAATCTCATAGGAGTTTCTAATGGTGAATTTGGGAGTTGTAGCAAAGACACATATGGAGGATGAAACAACATCCACTGATATGAATATGAAGAATCAAAGCTTTCATTTCCAAGGATTTGACAATTTTCAAGCTAAGAATCCTGAAACCGGAGTTCTGACCCTTCAAGATAGAAATGATAGAGAATAGAAGTGGTGAAGCATTAAAGTAGCTGACGCATGCTACCAACGTGGAGAAGCAAGTCAAAGTAAGAAAAAAATAATATAGCTTATCCACAGTTCTCTTAGTTATTTGAATCTCATAGGAGTTTCTAATGGTGAATTTGGGAGTTGTAGCAAGAAGACACATATGGAGGATGAAACAACATCCACTGATATGAATATGAAGAACCAAAGCTTTCCTTTCCAAGGATTTGAAAGTTTTTCAAGCTAAGAATCCTAAAAGCAGAGTTATGACCCTTCAAGATAGAAATGATAGTGAATAGAAGTGTTGAAGTCTTTAAAGTAGTTAATGTATGCTACCAAGGTGGAGAAGCAAGTCAAAGTAAGAAACAAGCAATATAGCTTATCCCAGTTCTGTTAGTTATTTGAATCTCATAGGAGTTTCTAATGGTGAATTTGGGAGTTGTAGCAAGAACACATATGGAGGATGAAACAACATCCACTGATATGAATATGAAGAATCAAAGCTTTCATTTCCGAGGATTTGACAATTTTCCATCTAAGAATCCTAAAAGCAGAGTTATGACCCTTCAAGATAGAAATGATAGTGAATAGAAGTGTTGAAGTCTTAAAGTAATTAATGTATGCTACCAAGGTGGAGAAGCAAGTCAAAGTAAGGAAACAAGCAATATAAGCTTATCCACAGTTCTGTTAGTTATTTGAATCTCATAGGAGTTTCGAATGGTGAATTAGGGAGTTGGAGCAAGAATACACAGAAGGAGCATGAAACAATATGCACGGATATGAATATGAAGAAGCAAAGGCTTCAGTTCAAACGATTTGACAATCTTCAAGCTAAGAATCCTAAAAGCAGAGTTATGACCCTTCAAGATAGAAATGATAGTGAATAGAAGTGTTGAAGTCTTTAAAGTAGTTAATGTATGCTACCAAGGTGGAGAAGCAAGTCAAAGTAAGAAAAAAGTATGTAAACTTATCCCACAGTTCGCTTAGGTATTTGAATCTCATAGGAGTTTCTAATAGTGAATTTGGGAGTTTTAGCAAGAAGACACATATGGAGGAGAAAACAACATCCACTGATAAGAATATGAATAATCAAAGCTTTCAGTGCCAAGGATTTGACAATTTTCAAGCCAAGAATCCTAAACCAGGAGTTATGACCCTTCAAGATAGAAATGATAGTGAATAGAAGTGTTGAAGTCTTAAACTAGTTCAACTATGCTACCAAGGTGGAGAAGCAAGTCAAAGTAAGAAAAAAGTAATATAGCTTATCCCACAGTTCTGTTAGTTATTAGAATCTCTTAGGAGTTTTTAATGGTGAATTTTTGGAGTTGTAGCAAGAAGACACATATGGAGGATGAAACAACATCCACTGATATGAATATGAAGAATCAAAGCTTTCATTTCAAAGGATTTGACAATTTTCAAGCTAAGAATCCTAAAAACGGAGTTATGACCCTTCAAGATAGAAATGATAGTGAATAGAAGTGTTGAAGTCTTTAAGTAATTAATGTATGCTACCAAGGTGGAGAAGCAAGTCAAAGTAAGAAACAAGCAATATAGCTTATCCCACAGTTCTGTTAGTTATTTGAGAATCCCATAGGAGTTTCTAAGAGTCAATTTGGGAGTTGTAGCCAGAAGACACATATGGAGGATGAAACAACATCCACTGATATGAATATGAAGAATCAAAGCTTTCATTTCCAAGGATTTGACAATTTTCAAGCTAAGAAACCTCAAGACGGAGTTATGACACTTCAAGATAGAAGTGATAGTGAATAGAAGTGATGATGTGTTAAGGTAGTTAATGTATGCTACCAAGGTGGAGAAGGAAGGTCAAAAGTAAGAAACAAGCAATATAAGCTTATCCCACAGTTCTGTTAGTTATTTGAATCTCATAGGAGTTTCTAATGGTGAATTTGGGGAGGAAGCGTAGGAAGAGACATATGGAGGATGAAACAACATCCACTGATATGAATATGAAGAATCAAAGCTTTCATTTCCAAGGAGTTGACAATTTTCAAGCTA
>CM051386.1:26127353-26199920 GCA_028015245.1 Cardamine occulta | reverse complement strand
GAAACAAAGCTTTCATTTCTAAGATTTGACAATTTTAAAACTAAGAATCAAAAAGGAGTTGTGACGCTTCAGATAGAAATGATAGTGAATAGAGAGGTGTTGAAGTCTTAAAAGTAGTTAAAGTATGCTTCCAAGGTGGAGAAGCAAGTCGAAGGTAAGAAAAAAGGTATTATAAGCTTATCCCACAGATCTGTTGGTTGTTGGAATCCTCATAGGAGTTTCTGAATGGTGAATTGGGGAGTTGTATGAAGAGCACATATGGAGGATGAAAGCAACATCCGATGTGAAATATGAAGAATAAAAGCTTCCATTTCCAAAGATTTGACAATTTTCAAACTAAGAATCCTAAAAAGCAGAGTTATGACCCTTCAAGATAGAAATGATGAGTGAATAGAGTATTGAAGTCTTAAAGGAGATTAAAGATGTGCGACCAAGGTGGAGAAGAGGCAGTCAAGAAAGCAAACGGTAAAAAGGCTTATCCACCAGTTCTGTTGAATTTATTTGAATCTCACAGGAGGTTTCTAATGGTGAATTTAGGAGTTGTAGCGAAGAAAAGAACACATATGGAGGATGAAACAACATCCTTTGATATGAATATGAAAGAATCAAAACTTTCATTTCCAAGGTTTGACAATTTTCAAGCTAAGAATCCTAAAGGCAGGTTATGACCCTTCAAGATAGGAAATGATAGTGAATAGAAGTGTTGAAGTCTTAAAGTAGTTAAGTATGCTACCAAGGTGGAGAAGCGAAGTCAAAGTAAAGAAAAAGGTATATAAACATCCCACGGATTCTTTAGTTATTAGAATCTCATAGGAGTTTCTAATGGTGAATTTGGAGTTGTAGCAAGAAGACAAATATAGGGGATGAAACAGCATCCCCTGGTATAAATATGAAGAATCAAAACTTTCGTTTCAAGGATTTGACAATTTGCGACTGAGGAATCCTAAAAGCGGAGTTATGACCCTTCAAGATAGAAATGATAGTGAATAGGAAGTGTTGAAGTCTTAAAGTGGTTAGTGAATGCTCCCAAGGGGAGAAAGCAAGTCAAAGTAAAGAAAAAGTAATATAGCTTATCCCACAGGTTTTTGTTGGTTATTAGAATCTCTTAGGGATTCTAACCCGGTGAATTTGGAGTTGTAGCTAGAAGAAACATATGGAGGGTGAAACAACCTCCACTGATATGAATATGAAGAATCGAAACTTTCATTTCCAGGATTTGACAATTTTCAGGGTAAGAATCCTAAAAGCGGAGTTCTGACCCTTCAAGATAGAAATGATAATGAATAGAGTGTTGAGAGTCTTAAAGTAGTTAAAATATACATACCAAGGTGGAGAAGCAAGATCGAAGTAGGAAAAAAGCAATATAGCTTATCCGAGATTTCTGTTAGTTATTAGAATCTCATAGGAGTTTTCTAATGGGGAATTTGGGAGTTCTGGCAAGAAGAGCACCTATGGAGGATGAAACAGCATCCATTGATATGAATAAGAAGAATCAAAGCTCATTTCCAAGTTTGACAATTTTCAAGATGAGAATCCCTAAAAGAGGTTATGACCCCTTGAGATAGGAAATGATAGTGAATAGAAGTGTTGAAGTCTTAAAGCTCAGTTGAAAGTATCCTACCAAGGTGGAGGAAGCAAGTCAAAATAAAAAGTATAAAGCTTATCCACGGTTCTGGTTGGTTATTTGAATCTCATAGGGGTTCCGTAAGGTGGGAATTTGGGAGTTGTAGCGAAGATGACACATATGGGAAAAAACGACATCCACTGATATGAATATGAAGAATCAAAAGCTTGATTTCCAAGGATTTGACAATTTTCAAGCTAAGAATCCCAAAAAACAGAGTTATGACCCTTCAAGATAGAAATGATAGTGAATAGAGTGTTGAAGTCTTAAAATAGTTGAGTATGCTACCAAGGTGGAGAAGCAAGTCAAAGTAAGAAACAAGCAATATGACATCCGCGGTTCGTTAGTTATTTGAATCTCATAGGAGTTTCTAATGGTGAATTTGGGAGTTGTAGCTAGAAGACACATATGGAGGATGAAACAACACCCACTGATATAAATAAGAAAAATAAAGGTTTTCATTTCCAGGGATTTGACAATTTTCAAGCAAAGAACCCTAAAAACGGAGTTATGACCCTTGAAGATAGAAATGATAGTGAATAGAAGTGTTGAAGTCTTAAAGTAGTTAAAGTATGCTACCAAGGTGGAGAAAGCGAAGTCAAAGTAAGAAAAAAGTAATATAAACTTATCCCACAGTTCTGTTAGTTAATTTGAATCTCATAGGAGTTCTAATGGTGAATTTGGGAGTTGTAACAAGAAGACACATGGAGCATGAAACAACGTCCACTGATATGAATATGAAGAATCAAAGCTTTCATTTCAAAGGATTTGACAATTTTCAAGCTGAGAACCCCATAAAACAGAGTTATGACTCTTGAAGATAGACATGATAGTGAATAGAAGTATTGAAGTCTTAAAGTAGTTAAAGTATGCTACCAAGGTGGAGAAGCAAGTCAAAGTAAAAAAAAAGCAATATAGCTTATCCACAGTTCTTGTTAGTTATTTGAATCTCATAGGAGTTTCTAATGGTGAATTTGGGAGTTGTAGCTAAGAAGACAAGTATGGAGGATGAAACAGCATCCACTGATATGAATATGAAGAATCAACGCTTTCATTTCCAAGGGTTTGACAATTTTCAAGCTAAGAATGCAAAAAGCGAGTGATGACCCTGCTTGTTAGACATGATAGTGAATAGGAGTGTTGAAGTCTTAAAAGTAGTTAAAGTATGCTACCAAGGTGGAAAGCGAAGTCAAAAGTGAAAAAAAGCAATATAGCTTATCCAAAAGTTACATTGGTTATTAGAATCTCATAGGAGTTTCTAATGGTGAATTTAGGAGTTGTAGCAAGAAGACACATATGGAGGATGAAACAACATCCACTGATGTGAATATGAAGAATCAAAGCTTTCATTTCCAAGATTTGACCATTTTTCAAGCTAAGGAATCCCAAAAGGAGTTATGACCCTTCCAAGATAGAAATGATAGTGAATAGAAGTGTTGAAGTCTTAAAGTGGTTAAAGTATGCACTGGAGAACCAAGGTCAAAGTAAGAAAAAAGCAATATAGCTTATCCCACGGTTCTGTTAGTTATTTGAATCTCATAGGGTTTCTAATGGTGAATTTGGGAGTTGTAGAAAGACACATATGGAGGATGAAACAACATCCATGATATGAATATGAAGAATCAAAGCTTTCATTTCCAAGGATTTGACAATTTTCAAGCTAAGAATCCTAAAAAAGAGTTATGACCCTTGAAGATAGAAATGATAGTGTGAATAGAAGTGTTGAAGTCTTAAAGTAGTTAAAGTATGCTACCAAGGTGGAAAGCAAGTCAAAGTAAGAAAAAAAGCTATATAGCTTATCCCATGGTTCTATTAGTTATTTGAATCTCATAGGAGTTTCTAATGGTGAATTTGGGAGTTGTAGCAGAAGACACATATGGAGGATGAAACAACATCCACGATATGAATATGAAGAATCAAAGCTTTCATTTCCAAGGATTTGACAATTTTCAAGCTAAGAATCCTAAAAGCGGAGTTATGACCCTTCAAGATAGAAATGATAGTGAATAGAAGTGTTGAAGTCTTAAAGTGGTAATAGTATGCTACAAGGAGGAAAGCAAGTCAAAGTAAGAAAAAAAGCAATATAGCTTATCCAAGGTTCCATTAGTTATTTGAATCTCATAGGAGTTTCTAATGGTGAATTTGGGAGTTGTAGCTAGAAGACACATATGGAGGCTGAAACAACATCACTGATATGAATATGAAGAATCAAAGCTTTCATTTCCAAGGATTTGACAATTTTTCAAGTTGAGAATCCCAAAATCGGTGTTATGACCCTTCAAGATAGAATTGATAATGAATAGAATTGTTGAAGTCTTAAAGTAGTTAAAGTATGCTACCAAGGTGGAGAAGCAAGTCAAAGTAAGAAAAAAAGCGTATAGCATCCCGGATTTCTGTTAGTTATTTGAATCTCATAGGAGTTTCTAATGGTGAATTTGGGAGTTGTAGCGAGAAGACATATGGAGGATGAAACAGCATCCCTTGATATGAATATGAAGAATCAAAGCTTTCATTTCCAAGGTTTGACCATTTTAAGTTGAGAATCCCAAAAAGAGTTATGACCCTTGAAGATAGAAATGATAGTGAATAGAAGTGTTGAAGTCTTAAAGTAGTTAAAGTATGCTACCAAGGCAGAGAAGCAAGTTAAAGTACGAAAAGAGCAATATAGCTTATCACAGTTCTATTAGATCTTTGAAGCTAATAGGAGAGTCTGGTGGTGAATTTGGGAGTTGTAGCAAGAAGACACATATGGAGGATGAAACACCCTCCCCTGATGTGAATATGAAGAATCAAAGCTTTCATTTCCAAGGAGTTTGACAATTTTCAAGCTGAGAATCCTAAAAACGGAGTTATGACCCTTCAAGATAGAAATGATAGTGAATAGAAGTGTTGAAGTCTTAAAGTAGTTGAAGTATGCTACCAAGGTGGAGAAGCAAGTCAAAGTAAGAAACAAGCAATATAGCTTATCCCACAGTTTTGTTAGTTATTTGAATCTCATATGAGTTTCTAATGGTGAATTTGGGAGTTGTAGCAAGAAGACACATATGGAGGATGAAACAACATCCACTGATATGAATATGAAGAATCAAAGCTTTCATTTCTTAGGATTTGACAATTTTTAAGCTGAGAATCCTAAAAACGGAGTTATATCCCTTCAAGATAGAAATGATAGTGAATAGAAGTGTTGAAGTCTTAAAGTAGTTGAAGTATACTACCAAGGTGGAGAAGCAAGTCAAAGTAAGAAAAAGGTAATATAGCTTATCCCACAGTTCTGTTAGTTATTAGAATCTCATAGGAGTTTCTAATGGTGAATTTGGGAGTTGTAGCATGAAGACACATATGGAGGTTGAAACAACATCCACTGATGTGAATATGAAGAATCAAAGCTTTCATTTCCAAGGATTTGACAATTTTCAAGTTGAGAACCTAAAAAGCGGAGTTATGACCCTTTAAGATAGAAATGATAGTGAATAGAAGTGTTGAAGTCTTAAAGTAGTTAAAGTATGCTACCAAGGTGGAAAAGCAGTCAAAGTAAGAAAAAAGCCATATAGCTTATCCAACAGTTCTGTTAGTTATTTGAATATCCTAGGAGTTTCTATTGGTGAATTTGGGAGTTGTAGCAAGACTACACATATGGAGGATCCAACACCATCCACTGATACGAATCTGAAGAATCAAAGCTTTCATTTCCAAGGATTTGACCATTTTCAAGCTAAGAATCCTAAAAGCGGAGTTATGACCCTTCTGAAGATAGAAATGATAGTGAATAGAAGTGTTGAAGTCTTAAAGTAGTTAAAGTATGCTACCAAGGTGGAGAAAGCAAGTCAAAGTAAGAAAAAAGCAATATTGCTTATCCCAAAGTTCTGTTAGTTATTAGAATCTCATAGGGTTTCTAATGGTGAATTTAGGAGTTGTAGCTAGAAGACACATATGGAGGCTGAAACAACATCCTTGATATGAATATCAAGAATCAAAGTTTTCATATCCAAGGATTTGACAATTTTCAAGCTAAGAATCCTAAAAGCAGAGTTATGACCCTTGAAGATAGAAATGATGAGTGAATAGAACTGTTGAAGTCTTAAACGAGTTAACGTATGCTACCCAGGTGGAGCAGCAAGTCGAAGCAAGAAAAAAATAATAAAGCATCCACAGTTTTGTTAGTTATTTGAATCTCATAGGAGTTTCTAATGGTAAATTTGGGAGTTGTAGCAAAAAGATATAGATGGAGGCTGAAACAACATACATTGATGTGAATATGAAGAATCAAAGCTTTCATTTCCAAGGATTTGACCATTTTCAAGCTGAGAATTCCAAAAACAGAGTTATGACCCTTCAAGATTGAAGTGATAGTGAATAGAAGTGTTGAGGTCTTAAAGTAGTTGCTGTATGCTACCAAGGTGGAGAAGCAACTCAAAGTAAGAAACAAGCATTATAGCTTATCCCATAGTTCTGTTAGTTATTTGAATCTCATAGGAGTTTCTAATTGTGAATTTGGGAGTTGTAGCAGAAGACACATATGGAGGATGAAACAACATCCATGATGTGAATATGATGAATCAAAGCTTTCATTTCCAAGGATTTGATAATTTTTCAAGTTGAGAACCCCAAAAGCGGAGTTATGACCCTTCAAGATAGAAATGGTAGTGAAGAGAAGTGTTGAAGTCTTAAAGTAGTTAAAGTATGCTACCAAGGTGGAGAAGCAAGTCAAAGTAAGAAACAAGCATATAGCTTATCCCAAGATTACATTAGTTATTAGAATCTCATAGGAGTTTCTAATGGTGAATTTGGGAGTTGTAGCTAGAAGACACATTTGGAGGCTGAAACAACATCCACTGATATGAATATGAAGAATCAAAGCTTTCATTTCCAAGGATTTGACCATTTTTAAGCGGAGAATCCTAAAAGCGGAGTTATGACCCTTGAAGATAGAAATGATAGTGAATAGAAGTGTTGACGTCTTAAAGTAGTTGAAATATACTACCAAGGTGGAGAAGCAAGTCAATGTAAGAAAAAAAGTAATATAGCTTATCCCACAGTTCCGTTAGTTATTTGAATCTCATAGGAGTTCCTAATGGTGAATTTGGGAGTTGTAGCAAGAAGACACATATGGAGGATGAAACAACATCCACTGATGTGAATATGAAGAATCAAAGCTTTTCATTTCCAAGGATTTGATAATTTTTCAAGTTGAGAACCCCAAAAACGGAGTTATGACCCTTGAAGATAGAAATGATAGTGAATAGAAGTGTTGAAGTCTTAAAGTAGTTAAAGGTATGCTACCAAGGTGGAGAAGCAAGTCAAAGTAAGAAACAAGCACTATAACTTATCCACAGTTCTGTCAGTTATTTGAATCTCATAGGAGTTTCTAATGGTGAATTTGGGAGTTGTAGCTAGAATACACATATGGAGGATGAAACAACATCCACTGATATGAATATGAAGAATCAAAGCTTTCATTTCCACAGTTTGACAATTTTCAAGCTAAGAATCCTAAAAACGAGTTATGACCCTTCAAGATAGAAATGATAGTGAATAGAAGTGTTGAAATCTTAAAGTAGTTAAAGTATGCTACCAAGGTGGAGAAAGCAAGTCAAAGTAAGAAAAAAGCAATATTGCTTCCCCAAAGTTCCATTAGTTATTAGAATCTCATAGGAGTTTCTAATGGTGAATTTGGGAGTTGTAGCAAGAAGACACATATGGAGGCTGAAACAACATCCACTGATATGAATATCGAAGAATCAAAGCTTTCATATCCAAGGATTTGACAATTTTCAGCTAAGAATCCTAAAAGCAGAGTTATGACCCTTGAAGATAGAAATGATAGTGAATAGAAGTGTTGAAGTCTTAAAGTAGTTAAAGTATGCTACCAAGGTGGAGAAGCAAGTCAAAGTAAGAAAAAAGCAGTGTAGCTTATCCTGCATTTCTTTTGGTTTCTTTGAATCTCATTGGAGTTTCTAATGGTGAAATTTGGGAGTTGTAGCAAGGAGACACATATGGAGGCTGAAAGAACATCCACTGATATGAATATGAATAATCAATAGGTGTAGTTTCCAAGGATTTGACAATTTTTAAGCTATGAATCCTAAAACAGAGTTTTGACCCTTCAAGATAGAAATGATAGTGAATAGAAGTGTTGAAGTCTTAAAGTAGTTAAAGTATGCTACCAAGGTGGAGAAAGCAAGTCAAAGCAAGAAAAAAGCAATATTGCTTATCCCAGAGTTCTGTTAGTTATTAGAATCTCATAGGAGTTTCTAATGGTGAATTTGGGAGTTGTTGCGGAAAGACACATATGGAGGATGATACAACATCCACTGATATGAATATGAGGAATCAAAGCTTTCATTTCCAAGGATGTGACCATTTTCAGGCTGAGAATCCCAAAAACGGAGTTATGACCCTTGAAGAGAGAAATGATAGTGAATAGAAGTGTTGGAGTCTTAAAGTAGTTAAAGTATGCTCCCCAAGTTGGAGAAACAAGTCAAAGTAAGAAACAAGCATTATAGCTTATCCCACAGTTCTGTTAGTTCTTTGAATCTTATAAGAGTTTCTAATGGTGAATTTGGGATTTGTAGAAAGAAGACTCATATGGAGGCTGAAACAACATCCACTGATATGAATATGAAGAATCAAAGCTTTCATTTCCAAGGATTTGACAATTTTCAAGCTAAGAATCCTAAAAACAGAGTTATGACCCTTCAAGATAGAAATGATAGTGAATAGAAGTGTTGAAGTCTTAAAGTAGTTAAAGTATGCTACCAAGGTGGAGAAGCAAGTCAAAGCAAGAAAAAGCAATACTGCTTATCCCAAGGTTCTGTTAGTTATTAGAATCTCATAGGAGTTTCTAATGGTGAATTTGGGAGTTGTTGCAGAAGACACATATGGAGGCTGAAACAACATCCATCGATATGAATATGAAGAATCAAAACTTTCATTTCCAAAGATTTGACCATTTTTAAGCTGAGAATCCCAAAAGCGGGTTATGACCCTTCAAGATAGAAATGATAGTGAATAGAAGTGTTGAAGTCTTAAAGTAGTTAAAGTATGCTACTAAAGGTGGAGAAGCAAGTCAAAGTAAGAAACAAAGCAATATAAGCTTATCCCACAGTTCTGTTAGTTATTTGAAGGTCATAGGAGTTTCTAATGGTAAAGTAGGGAGTTGTAGCGAGAAGACACATATGGAGGATGAAACAACATCCACTGAAATGAATATGGAGAATCAAAGCTTTCATTTCCAAGGATTTGACAATTTTCAAGCTAAGAATCCTAAAAAGCGAGTTATGACCCTTTTCAAGATAGAAATGATAGTGAATAGAAGTGTTGAAGTCTTAAAGTAGTTAAAGTATGCTACCAAGGTGGAGAAGCAAGTCAAAGTAAGAAAAAAAGCAATATAAGCTATCACATTTCTGTTAGTTATTTGAATCTCATAGGAGTTTCTAATGGTGAATTTGGGAGTTGTAGCAGAAGACACATATGGAGGATGAAACAACATCCACTGATATGAATATGAAGAATCAAAGCTTTCATTTCCAAGGATTTGACAATTTTCAAGCTAAGAATCCTAAAAAGCAGAGTTATGACCCTTGAAGATAGAAATGAAAGTGAATAGAAGTGTTGAAGTCTTAAAGCAGTTAAAGCATGCTACCAAGGTGGAGAAGCAAGCCAAAGTAAGAAAAAAGCAATATAGCTTATCCCAAAGTTCTGTTAGTTATTAGAATCTCATAGGAGTTTCTAATGGTGAATTTGGGAGTTGTTGCAAGAAGACACATACGGAGGGTGAAACAACATCCACTGATATGAATATGAAGAATCAAAACTTTCATTTCCAAGGATTTGACCATTTTTAAGCTGAGAATCCCAAAAAGCGGAGTTATGACCCTTCAAGATAGAAATGATAGTGAATAGAAGTGTTGAAGTCTTAAAGTAGTTAAAGTAATGCTACGAAGGTGGAGAACCAAGGCAAAGTAAGAAAAAAGCAATATAGAGCTTATCCTACAGTTTTGTTAGTTATTTGAATGTCATAGAAGTTTCTAATGGTGAATTTGGGAGTTGTAGCAAGAAGACACATATGGAGGATGAAACAACATCCACTGATATAAATATGAAGAATCAAAGCTTTCATTTCCAAGGATTTGACAATTTTCAAGCTAAGAATCCTAAAAACGGAGTTATGACCCTTCAAGATAGAAATGATAGTGAATAGAAGTGTTGAAGTCTTAAAGTAGTTAAAGTATGCTACCAAGGTCTAGAAGCAAATCAAAGTAAGAAACAAGCATTATAGCTTATCCCATAGTTCTGTTAGTTCTAAGAATCTCATAGGAGTTTCTAATGGTGAATTTGGGAGTTGTAGCTAGAAGACACATATGGAGGCTGAAACAACATCCACTGATATGAATATGAAGAATCAAAGCTTTCATTTCCAAGGATTTGACCATTTCAAGCTAATAATCCCAAAACCGGTGTTATGACCCTTCAAGATAGAAATGATAGTGAATAGAAGTGTTGAAGTCTTAAAGTAGTTAAAGTATGCTACCAAGGTGGAGAAAGCAAGTCAAAGTAAAGAAAAAAAATATATCTTATCCCAAAAGTTCTATTAGTTCTTTGAATCATATCGGATTTTCTAATGGTGCATTTGGGAGTTGTTGCAAGAAGACACCTATAGAGGATGAAACAACATCCATTGATGTGAATATGAAGAATCAAAGCTTTCATTTCCAAGGATTTGATAATTTTCAAGTTGAGAACCCCAAAAACGGAGTTATGACCCTTCAAGATAGAAATGATAGTGAATAGAAGTGTTGAAATCTTAAAGTAGTTAAAGTATGCTACCAAGGTGGAGAAGCAAGTCAAAGTAAGAAAAAAGCAATATTGCTTATCCCAAAGTTCTGTTAGTTATTAGAATCTCATAGGAGTTTCTAATGGTGAATTTGGGAGTTGTAGCTAGAAGACACATATGGAGGCTGAAACAACATCCACTGATATGAATATGAAGAATCAAAGCTTTCATTTCCAAAGATTTGACCATTTTTTAAGCGAGAGAATCCTAAAATGGAGTTATGTCCCTTCAAGATAGAAATGATAGTGAATAGATGTGTTGAAGTCTTAAAGTAGTTGAAGTATACTACCAAGGTGGGGAAGCAAGTCAATGTAGGAAAAAAGTAATATAGCTTAGCGCACAGTTCTCTTCGTTATTTGAATCTCATAGGAGTTTCTAATGGTGAATTTGGGAGTTGTAGCAAGAAGACACATATGGAGGATGAAACAACATCCACTGATGTGAATATGAAGAATCAAAGCTTTCATTTCCAAGGATTTGATAATTTTCAAGTTGAGAACCCCAAAAAGGAGTTATGACCCTTCAAGATAGAAATGATAGTGAATAGAAGTGTTGAAGTCTTAAAGTAGTTAAAGTATTCAACCAAGGTGGAGAAGCAAGTCAAAGTAAGAAACAAGCAATATAGCTTATCCCACAGTTCTTGTTAGTTATTTGAATCTCATAGGAGTTTCTAATGTTGAATTTGGGAGTTGTAGCAGAAGACAATATGGAGGATGAAACAACATCCACTGATATGAATATCAAAGAATCAAAGCTTTCATTTCCAAGGATTTGACAATTTTCAAGCTAAGAATCCTAAAAGCAGAGTTATGACCCTTCAAGATAGAAATGATAGTGAATAGAAGCTGTTGAAGTCTTAAAATAGTTAAAGTATGCTACCAAGGTGGAGAAGCAAGTCAAAGTAAAGAAAAAAAGCAATATAGCTTATCCCACATTTCTGTTAGTTATTTGACTCTCATAGGAGTTTATAATGGTGTATTTGGGGGTTGTAGCAAGAAGACACATATGGAGGATGAAACAACATCCACGATATGAATATCAAGAATCAAAGCTTTCATTTCCAAGGATTTGACAATTTTCAAGCTAAGAATCCTAAAAAAACAGAGTTATGATCCTTCAAGATAGAAATGATAGTGAATAGAAGTGTTGGAAGTCTTAAAGTAGTTAAAGTATGCTACCAAGGTGGAGAAGAGTCAAAGTAAGAAAAAAGCAATATAGACTTATCCACATTTACGTTAGTTATTTGAATCTCATAGGAGTTTTTAATGGTGAATTTGGGAGTTGTAGCAAGAATACACATATGGAGGATGAAACAACATCCACTGATATGAATATGAATAATCAAAGCTTTCATTTCCAAGGATTTAACAATTTTCAAGTTGAAAACACCAAAAACGGAGTTATGACCCTTCAAGATAGAAATGAGAGTAAATAGAAGTGTGGAAATGTCAAAGTAGTTGAAATATACTACCAAGGTGTAGAAAGCAAGTCAATGTAAGAAAAAAAAGTATATAGCTTCTTACACAGTTCTGTTAGTTCTTTGAATCTAATAGGAGTTTATAATGGTGAATATGGGAGTTGTAGCAAGAAGACACATATGGAGGATGAAACAACATCCACTGATATGAATATGAAGAATCAAAGCTTTCATTTCAAGGATTTGATAATTTTCAAGTTGAGAACCCCAAAAGCGAGTTATGACCCTTCAAGATAGAAATGATAGTGAATAGAAGTGTTGAAGTCTTAAAGTAGTTAAAGTATGCTACCAAGATGGAGAAAGCAAGTCAAAGTAAGAAACAAGCAATATTAGCTTATCCACAGTTTTGTTAGTTATTTTAATCTCATAGGAGTTTTCTAATGTTGAATTTGGGAGTTGTAGCAAGAAGACACATATGGAGGATGAAACAACATCCACCGATATGAATATCAAGAATCAAAGCTTTCATTTCCAAGGATTTGACAATTTTCAAGCTAAGAATCCTAAAAACAGAGTTATGACCCTTCAAGATAGAAATGATAGTGAATAGAACTGTTGAAGTCTTAAAATAGTTAAAGTATGCTACCAAGGTGGAGAAGCAAGTCAAAGTAAGAAAAAAAGCAATATAAACTTATCCCACATTTCCGTTAGTTATTTGAATCTCATAGGAGTTTCTAATGGTGAATTTGGGAGTTGTAGCAAGAAGACACATATGGAGGATGAAACAACATCCACTGATATGAATATCAAGAATCAAAGCTTTCATTTCCAAGGATTTGACAATTTTCAAGCTAAGAATCCTAAAAACAGAGTTATGACCCTTCAAGATAGATATGATAGTGAATAGAACTGTTGAAGTCTTAAAATAGTTAAAGTATGCTACCAAGGTGGAGAAGCAAGTCAAAGTAAGAAAAAAGCAATATAGCTTATCCCAAAGTTCTGTTAGTTATTTGAATCTCATAGGAGTTTCTAACGGTGAATTTGGGAAACGTAGCAAGAAGACACATATGGAGGATGAAACAACATCCACTGATGTGAATATGAAGAATCAAAGCTTTCATTTCCAAGGATTTGATAATTTTCAAGTTGAGAACCCCAAAAACGGAGTTATGACCCTTCAAGATAGAAATGATAGTGAATAGAAGTGTTGAAGTCTTAAAGTAGTTGAAATATACTACCAAGGTGGAGAAGCAAGTCAAAGTAAGAAAAAAAGCAATATATCTTATCCCAAAGTTCTGTTAGTTATTTGAATCTCATAGGAGTTTCTAATGGTGAATTTGGGAGTTGTTGCAAGAAGACACATATAGAGGATGAAACAACATCCATTGATGTGAATATGAAGAATCAAAGCTTTCATTTCCAAGGATTTGATAATTTTCAAGTTGAGAACCCCAAAAAACGGAGTTATGACCCTTCAAGATAGAAATGATAGTGAATAGAAGTGTTGAAATCTTAAAGTAGTTAAAGTATGCTACCAAGGTGGAGAAGCAAGTCAAAGTAAGAAAAAAGCAATATTGCTTATCCCAAAGTTCTGTTAGTTAATAGAATCTCATAGGAGTTTCTAATGGTGAATTTGGGAGTTGTAGCTAGAAGACACATATGGAGGCTGAAACAACATCCACTGATATGAATATGAAGAATCAAAGCTTTCATTTCCAAAGATTTGACCATTTTTAAGCAGAGAATCCTAAAATGTAGTTATGACCCTTCAAGATAGAAATGATAGTGAATAGAAGTGTTGAAGTCTTAAAGTAGTTGCAGCATGCTACCTAGGTGGAGAAGCAAGTCAAAGTAAGAAAAGAGCATTATAGCTTATTCCACAGTTCTGTTAGTTATTTGAATCTCATAGGAGTTTCTAATGGTAAATTTGGGAGTTGTAGCAAAAAGATATAGATGGAGGCTGAAACAACATACATTGATGTGAATATGAAGAGTCAAAGCTTTCATTTCCAAGGATTTGACCATTTTCAAGCTGAGAATCCCAAAAACGGAGTTATAACCCTTCAAGATAGAAATGATACTGAATAGAAGTGTTGAGGTCTTAAAGTAGTTGTTGTATGCTACCAAGGTGGAGAAGCAACTCAAAGTAAGAAACAAGCATTATAGCGTAGCACACAGTTCTGTTAGTTATTTGAATCTCATAGGAGTTTCTAATGGTGAATTTGGGAGGTGTGGCAGGGCGATACGTATGGAGGGTGAGACGACATCGGCGGATGTGAATACGAAGAATCAAAGCTTTCATTTCCAAGGATTTGACAATTTTCAAGTTGCGAACCCCAAAAAACGGAGTTATGACCCTTCAAGATAGAAATGATAGTGAATAGAAGTGTTGAAGTCTTAAAGTAGTTAAAGTATGCTACCAAGGTGGAGAAGCAAGTCAAAGTAAGAAAAAAGCAATATATCTTATCCCAAAGTTCTGTTAGTTATTTGAATCTCATAGGAGTTTCTAATGGTGAATTTGGGAGTTGTTGCAAGAAGACACATATAGAGGATGAAACAACATCCATTGATGTGAATATGAAGAATCAAAGCTTTCATTTCCAAGGATTTGATAATTTTCAAGTTGAGAACCCAAAAGCGGAGTTATGACCCTTCAAGATAGAAATGATAGTGAATAGAAGTGTTGAAATCTTAAAGTAGTTAAAGTATGCTACCAAGGTGGAGAAGCAAGTCAAAGTAAGAAAAAAAGCAATATTGCTTATCCCATAGTTCTGTTTGTTAATAGAACCTCATAGGAGGTGCTAATGGTGCATTTGCGACTTGTAGCTAGAAGAAACTTATGGAGGATGAAACAACATCCACTGATATGAATATGAAGAATCAAAGCTTTCATTTCCAAAGATTTGACCATTTTTAAGCAGAGAATCCTAAAATGTAGTTATGACCCTTCAAGATAGAAATGATAGTGAATAGAAGTGTTGAAGGCGTAAAGTAGTTGAAATATACTACCAAGGTGGAGAAGCAAGTCAATGAAAAAAAAAGTAATATAAGCTTATCCCAAATTTCTGTTAGTTCTTTGAATCTCATAGGAGTTTCTATTGGTGAATTTGGGAGTTGTAGCAAGAAGACACATATGGAGGATGAAACAACATCCACTGATGTGAATATGAAGAATCAAAGCTTTCATTTCCAAGGATTTGATAATTTTGAAGTTGAGAACCCCAAAAACGGAGTTATGACCCTTCAAGATAGAAATGATAGTGAATAGAAGTGTTGAAGTCTTAAAGTAGTTGAAATATACTACCAAGGGGGAGAAGCAAGTCAATGTAAGAAAAAAGTAATATAGCTTATCACACAGTTCTATTAGTTATGTGAATCTCATAGGAGTGTCTAATGGTGAATATGGACGTGGTAGCAAGAGGGAACATATGGCGTTCGATACAACATCCTCTGATGTGAATATGAAGAATCAAAGCTTTCATTTCCAAGGATTTGATAATTTTCAAGTTGAGAATCCCAAAAACAGAGTTATGACTCTTCAAGATAGAAATGAGAGTGAATAGAAGTGTTGAAGTCTTAAAGTAGTTGAAATATACTACCAAGGTGGAGAAGCAAGTCAATGTAAGAAAAAAGTAATATAGCTTATCACACAGTTCTGTTAGTTATTTGAATCTCATAGGAGTTTCTAATGGTGAATTTGGGAGTTGTAGCAAGAAGACACATATGGAGGATGAAACAACATCCACTGATGTGAATATGAAGAATCAAAGCTTTCATTTCCAAGGATTTGATAATTTTCAAGTTGAGAACCCCAAAAGGAGTTATGACCCTTCAAGATAGAAATGATAGTGAATAGAAGTGTTGAAGTCTTACGGTAGCTACAGTATGCTACCCAGGTGGAGAAGCAAGTCAAAGTAAGAAAAAAGCAATATTGCTTATCCCAAAGTTCTGTTAGGTTCTAGAATCTCATAGGAGTTTCTAATGGTGAATTTGGGAGTTGTAGCTAGAAGACACATATGGAGGCTGAAACAACATCCACTGATATGAATATGAAGAATCAAAGCTTTCATTTCCAAAGATTTGACAATTTTTAAGCAGAATCCTAAAATGGAGTTATGACCCTTCAAGATAGAAATGATAGTGAATAGAAGTGTTGAAGTCTTAAAGTAGTTGAAATATACTACCAAGGTGGAGAAAGCAAGTCAATGTAAGAAAAAAGTAATATAGATTATCACACAGTTCTGTTAGTTATTTGAATCTCATAGGAGTTTCTAATGGTGAATTTGGGAGTTGTAGCAAGAAGACACATATGGAGGATGAAACAACATCCACTGATATGAATATGAAGAATCAAAGCTTTCATTTCCAAGGATTTGACAATTTTCAAGCTAAGAATCCTAAAAACAGAGTTATGACCCTTCAAGATAGAAATGATAGTGAATAGAAGTGTTGAAATCTTAAAGTAGTTAAAGTATGCTACCAAGGTGGAGAAGCAAGTAAAAGTAAGATAACAGTAATATAGCTTACCCCAAAGTTCTGTTAGTTATTAGAATCTCATAGGAGTTTCTAATGGTGAATTTGGGAGTTGTAGCTAGAAGACACATATGGAGGCTGAAACAACATCCACTGATATGAATATGAAGAATCAAAGCTTTCATTTCCAAGGATATGACCATTTTCAAGCTGTAAATCCCAAAATCGGTGTTATGACTCTTCAAGATAGAAATAATAGTGAATAGAAGTGTTGAAGTCTTAAAGTAGTTAAAGTATGCTACCAAGGTGGAGAAGCAAGTCAAAGTAAGAAAAAGCAATATATCTTATCCCAAAGTTCTGTTAGTTATTTGAATCTCATAGGAGTTTCTAACGGTGAATTTGGGAAGCGTAAAAGAAGACACATATGGAGGATGAAACAACATCCACTGATGTGAATATGAAGAATCAAAGCTTTCATTTCCAAGGATTTGATAATTTTCAAGTTGAGAACCCCAAAAAACGGAGTTATGACCCTTCAAGATAGAAATGATAGTGAATAGAAGTGTTGAAGTCTTAAAGTAGTTGAAATATACTACCAAGGTGGAGAAGCAAGTCAAAGTAAGAAAAAAAGCAATATATCTTATCCCAAAGTTCTGTTAGTTATTTGAATCTCATAGGAGTTTCTAATGGTGAATTTGGGAGTTGTTGCAAGAAGACACATATAGAGGGTGAAACAACATCTGTCGGTGTGAATATGAAGAATAAAAGCTTTCATTTCCAAGGATTTGATAATGTTCATGTTGAGAACCCCAAAACGGAGTTATGACCCTTCAAGAGAGAAAGGATAGGGAAGAGAAGTGTGGAAATCTTAAAGTAGTTAAAGTATGCTACCAAGGTGGAGAAGCAAGTCAAAGTAAGAAAAAAGCAATATTGCTTATCCCAAAGTTCTGTTAGTTAATAGAATCTCATAGGAGTTTCTAATGGTGAATTTGGGAGTTGTAGCTAGAAGACACATATGGAGGCTGAAACAACATCCACTGATATGAATATGAAGAATCAAAGCTTTCATTTCCAAAGATTTGACCATTTTAAGCAGAGAATCCTAAAATGTAGTTATGACCCTTCAAGATAGAAATGATAGTGAATAGAAGTGTTGAAGTCTTAAAGTAGTTGGAAATATACTACCAAGGTGGAGAAGCAAGTCAATGTAAGAAAAAAGTAATATAACTTATCCCCAGTTCTGTTAGTTATTTGAATCTCATAGGAGTTTCTAATGGTGAATTTGGGAGTTGTAGCAAGAAGACACATATGGAGGATGAAACAACATCCACTGATGTGAATATGAAGAATCAAAGCTTTCATTTCCAAGGATTTGATAATTTTCAAGTTGAGAACCCCAAAAACGGAGTTATGACCCTTCAAGATAGAAATGATAGTGAATAGAAGTGTTGAAGTCTTAAAGTAGTTGAAATATACTACCAAGGTGGAGAAGCAAGTCAATGTAAGAAAAAAGTAATATAGCTTATCACACAGTTCTGTTAGTTATTTGAATCTCATAGGAGTTTCTAATGGTGAATTTGGGAGTTGTAGCAAGAAGACACATATGGAGGATGAAACAACATCCACTGATGTGAATATGAAGAATCAAAGCTTTCATTTCCAAGGATTTGATAATTTTCAAGTTGAGAACCCCAAAAAGCGGAGTTATGACCCTTCAAGATAGAAATGATAGTGAATAGAAGTGTTGAAGTCTTAAAGTAGTTAAAGTATGCTACCAAGGTGGAGAAGCAAGTCAAAGTAAGAAAAAGCAATATATCTTATCCCAAAGTTCTGTTAGTTATTTGAATCTCATAGGAGTTTCTAATGGTGAATTTGGGAGTTGTAGCTAGAAGACACATATGAAGGCTGAAACAACATCCACTGATATGAATATGAAGAATCAAAGCTTTCATTTCCAAGGATTTGACAATTTTTAAGCTGAAAATCCCAAAAACAGAGTTATGACCCTTCAAGATAGAAATGATAGTGAATAGAAGTGTTGAAGTCTTAAAGTAGTTAAAGTATGCTACCAAGGTGGAGAAGCAAGTCAAAGTAAGAAAAAAGCAATATATCTTATCCCAAAGTTCTGTTAGTTATTTGAATCTCATAGGAGTTTCTAACGGTGAATTTGGGAAAGCGTAAGAAGACACATATGGAGGATGAAACAACATCCACTGATGTGAATATGAAGAATCAAAGCTTTCATTTCCAAGGATTTGATAATTTTCAAGTTGAGAACCCCAAAAGCGGAGTTATGACCCTTCAAGATAGAAATGATAGTGAATAGAAGTGTTGAAGTCTTAAAGTAGTTGAAATATACTACCAAGGTGGAGAAGCAAGTCAAAGTAAGAAAAAAGCAATATATCTTATCCCAAAGTTCTGTTAGTTATTTGAATCTCATAGGAGTTTCTAATGGTGAATTTGGGAGTTGTTGCAAGAAGACACATATAGAGGATGAAACAACATCCATTGATGTGAATATGAAGAATCAAAGCTTTCATTTCCAAGGATTTGATAATTTTCAAGTTGAGAACCCCAAAAAAACGGAGTTATGACCCTTCAAGATAGAAATGATAGTGAATAGAAGTGTTGAAATCTTAAAGTAGTTAAAGTATGCTACCAAGGTGGAGAAGCAAGTCAAAGTAAGAAAAAAGCAATATTGCTTATCCCAAAGTTCTGTTAGTTAATAGAATCTCATAGGAGTTTCTAATGGTGAATTTGGGAGTTGTAGCTAGAAGACACATATGGAGGCTGAAACAACATCCACTGATATGAATATGAAGAATCAAAGCTTTCATTTCCAAAGATTTGACCATTTTTAAGCAGAGAATCCTAAAATGTAGTTATGACCCTTCAAGATAGAAATGATAGTGAATAGAAGTGTTGAAGTCTTAAAGTAGTTGAAATATACTACCAAGGTGGAGAAAGCAAGACAATGTAAGAAAAAAGTAATATAGCTTATCCCCCTGTTCTGTTAGTTATTTGAATCTCATAGGAGTTTCTAATGGTGAATTTGGGAGTTGTAGCAAGAAGACACATATGGAGGACGAAACAACATCCACTGATGTGAATATGAAGAATCAAAGCTTTCATTTCCAAGGATTTGATAATTTTCAAGTTGAGANCCCCAAAACGGAGTTATGACCCTTCAAGATAGAAATGAGACTGAATAGAAGTGTTGAAGTGTAAAAAGTAGTTTAAGCATGCTACCAAGGTGGAGAAGCAAGTCAATGTAAGAAAAAAGTAATATAGCTTATCACACAGTTCTGTTAGTTATTTGAATCTCATAGGAGTTTCTAATGGTGAATTTGGGAGTTGTAGCAAGAAGACACATATGGAGGATGAAACAACATCCACTGATGTGAATATGAAGAATCAAAGCTTTCATTTCCAAGGATTTGATAATTTTCAAGTTGAGAACCCCAAAAGCGAGTTATGACCCTTCAAGATAGAAATGATAGTGAATAGAAGTGTTGAAGTCTTAAAGTAGTTAAAGTATGCTACCAAGGTGGAGAAAGCAAGTCAAAGTAAGAAAAAAAGCAATATATCTTATCCCAAAGTTCAGTTAGTTATTTGAATCTCATAGGAGTTTCTAATGGTGAATTTGGGAGTTGTTGCAAGAAGACACATATAGAGGATGAAACAACATCCATTGATGTGAATATGAAGAATCAATGCTTTCATTTCCAAGGATTTGATAATTTTCAAGTTGAGAACCCCAAAAGGAGTTATGACCCTTCAAGATAGAAATGATAGTGAATAGAAGTGTTAAAATCTTAAAGTAGTTAAAGTATGCTACCAAGGTGGAGAAGCAAGTCAAAGTAAGAAAAAGCAATATTGCTTGTCCCAAAGTTCTGTTAGTTAATAGAATCTCATAGGAGTTTCTAATGGTGAATTTGGGAGTTGTAGCTAGAAGACACATATGGAGGCTGAAACAACATCCACTGATATGAATATGAAGAATCAAAGCTTTCATTTCCAAAGATTTGACCATTTTTAAGCAGAGAATCCTAAAATGTAGTTATGACCCTTCAAGATAGAAATGATAGTGAATAGAAGTGTTGAAGTCTTAAAGTAGTTGAAATATACTACCAAGGTGGAGAAGCAAGTCAATGTAAGAAAAAAATGTAATATAGCTTATCCCACAGTTCTGTTAGTTATTTGAATCTCATAGGAGTTTCTAATGGTGAATTTGGGAGTTGTAGCAAGAAGACACATATGGAGGATGAAACAACATCCACTGATGTGAATATGAAGAATCAAAGCTTTCATTACCAAGGATTTGATAATTTTCAAGGAGAGAGCGCCAAAAGCGGAGTAATCACTCTCCAAGATCGAAACTCTTGTGAATAGAAGTGTTGAAGTCTTAAAGTAGTTGAAATATACTACCAAGGTGGAGAAGCAAGTCAATGTAAGAAAAAAGTAATATAGCTTATCACACAGTTCTGTTAGTTATTTGAATCTCATAGGAGTTTCTAATGGTGAATTTGGGAGTTGTAGCAAGAAGACACATATGGAGGATGAAACAACATCCACTGATGTGAATATGAAGAATCAAAGCTTTCATTTCCAAGGATTTGATAATTTTCAAGTGGAGAACCAAAACGGAGTTATGACCCTTCAAGATAGAAATGATAGTGAATAGAAGTGTTGAAGTCTTAAAGTAGTTGAAATATACTACCAAGGTGGAGAAGCGAGTCAATGTAAAAAAAAGTAATATAGCTTATCACCGTTCTGTTAGTTATTGGAATCTCATAGGATTTTCTAATGGTGAATTTGGGAGTTGTAGCAAGAAGACACATATGGAGGATGAAACAACAGCCACTGATGTGAATATGAAGAAGCAAAGCTTTCATTTCCAAGGATTTGATAATTTGCAAGTTGAGAACCCCCAAAAGCGGAGTTATGACCCTTCAAGATAGAAATGATAGTGAATAGAAGTGTTGAAGTCTTAAAAGTAGTTAAAGTATGCTACCAAGGTGGAGAAGCAAGTCAAAGTAAGAAAAAAGCAATATTGCTTATCCCAAAGTTCTGTTAGTTATTAGAATCTCATAGGAGTTTCTAATGGTGAATTTGGGAGTTGTAGCTAGAAGACACATATGGAGGCTGAAACAACATCCACTGATATGAATATGAAGAATCAAAGCTTTCATTTCAAAGGATTTGACCATTTTAAGCAGAGAATCCTAAAATGGAGTTATGACCCTTCAAGATAGAAATGATAGTGAATAGAAGTGTTGAAGTCTTAAAAGTAGTTGAAATATACTACCAAGGTGGAGAAGCAAGTCAATGTAAGAAAAAAGTAATATAAGCTTATCACACAGTTCTGTTAGTTATTTGAATCTCATAGGAGTTTCTAATGGTGAATTTGGGAGTTGTAGCAAGAACACATATGGAGGATGAAACAACATCCACTGATGTGAATATGAAGAATCAAAGCTTTCATTTCCAAGGATTTGATAATTTTCAAGTTGAGAACCCCAAAAACGGAGTTATGACCCTTCAAGATAGAAATGATAGTGAATAGAAGTGTTGAAGTCTTAAAGTAGTTAAAGTATTCTACCAAGGTGGAGAAGCAAGTCAAAGTAAGAAACAAGCAATATAGCTTATCCCACAGTTTTGTTAGTTATTTGAATCTCATAGGAGTTTCTAATGTTGAATTTGGGAGTTGTAGCAAGAAGACACATATGGAGGATGAAACAACATCCACTGATATGAATATCAAGAATCAAAGCTTTCATTTCCAAGGATTTGACAATTTTCAAGCTAAGAATCCTAAAAACAGAGTTATGACCCTTCAAGATAGAAACGATAGTGAATAGAACTGTTGAAGTCTTAAAATAGTTAAAGTATGCTACCAAGGTGGAGAAGCAAGTCAAAGTAAGAAAAAAGCAATATAGCTTATCCCACATTTCTGTTAGTTATTTGAATCTCATAGGAGTTTCTAATGGTGAATTTGGGAGTTGTAGCAAGAAGACACATATGGAGGATGAAACAACATCCACTGATATGAATATCAAGAATCAAAGCTTTCATTTCCAAGGATTTGACAATTTTCAAGCTAAGAATCCTAAAAAAGAGTTATGATCCTTCAAGATAGAAATGATAGTGAATAGAACTGTTGAAGTCTTAAAGTAGTTAAAGTATGCTACCAAGGTGGAGAAAGCAAGTCAAAGTAAGGAAAAAGCAATATAGCTTATCCCACATTTCGTTAGTTATTTGAATCTCATAGGAGTTTCTAATGGTGAATTTGGGAGTTGTAGCAAGAAGACACATATGGAGGATGAAACAACATCCACTCGATGTGAATATGAAGAATCAAAGCTTTCATTTCCAAGGATTTGACAATTTTCAAGCTAAGAATCCTAAAAACAGAGTTATGACCCTTCAAGATAGAAATGATAGTGAATAGAAGTGTTGAAGTCTTAAAGTAGTTAAAGTATGCTACCAAGGTTGATGTGATCATGGATAGCTCACAGAAACAGCTTGAACCCGAGGATGCTTTGGCCGTACCAAGTGGACCAATGACAAGATCGAGAGCCAAAAAGAATTTCAGGCGCCATCTCCGCATTACTCAAAGTTCAACGGCTAAAGTTCAGTTGAGAAAACAGGAAAAATCAAACCGTCTTGGTTGCTCAGAGTGGACTAGTGGCGGTGATTCGTTGTACTCTTTTTTCCTAGCCTTTGGTTTTTTTCCCAATGGGTTTTCCAAAGGAAGGTTTTAATGAAGGCAAATGGGTCACTCTAATCCATCTTAGTCCACAAGAGTTAAACAAGTTTGGTCCAAGTTCAAGTCTAATAATTTTTGGATTTATCTTTTGAAGTCTCAAGCCCAAAGAAGAGTTTAAATCAGCCCAACCTACTAAGCACCTGATTAATTTCGGCCAAGGGAGTGGAAAAGGTGGCTTGAGAGACTCCAAGAGTTATTTTCAACTAGTTAATGTTTTCTTAAATTCCTATGAATTAATTCTAGTTTTTCTTTACTTCTTTTTTTCTTTAAAACTCTTTTGTTATGATCATTTTCGGATTCAACCAAGTATTTTTATTAAAAATTGAGAGTGTTTTCTCTTGTGTTCTTTGAAGAACAAAACTGATTGTTGGTGAGTCATATCCATCAATCGATCGAATCAAGGTGTGTCATATCCGCGATTCAAAACCTTGGCGATTTCAAGTGTGTAATATCTTGGAAAAGTCATTGAGGAAATATCCAAGGCCTTCCGCAACCTTAGTGCGATCCATTCACTCCACCTCTATCAATCTATCCATTCCTTTCATCTTACCCCTCGAAAGTGCCGATTCTAGGAGGATCATATCAAGTGGTATCAGAGCACACTTTCCGGGATCGGTATTTGTATCTATCATCTTTTGATCTTAGACTTTTCATTTCTCTCTTGTCCTTCTAATCTAGTTGATCGGATCAATCAATTAGGGGATTTAGTCGATTTGATTTTTTTTTTATCTTTGATCATATTTTTTCTGTTTGATCTTTCTATAGTTCTAGTTTTATTTATGAGTTGTTGAAAAAAAAAAAAAAAAGAAATTTGATCGGAACAAAAGAAAAAAAAAAAAAAAAAAAAATAATCAGTCCGAAAATTAATTACTTAGGGGGGTTTATTTTTCCCTAATTTTATCTCTTTAATTTTCTGATCCTTGATCTGTTTAAAAAAAAAAAAAAAAAAAAATATACTAAACTTTCTTTTCTCTTTCTTTCTATCTCAAATCATTTGTTTCGAATTTGTGTTGTTGGAGTTGTTCATCCGATTTGATCGGTTTTGTTCCATACGAACCATTGAGAAAATCGCTGAGAGAGAACATCTTGAGTGCTGAGTGATTGAGTGAATAAAAGGAGAGAAACACTTGTGAGGATCGACTTTTATTGCTAACGTTTGTTAAGTGTGCAGGAAAACAAGATCAATATGTCAAATCATTCCAGCGAAGAAGTTGAGAACACCAACCGAGCTCAAAGAAGAAGAAATAACACCCTGGACATGCAGACCTTAATGGTAGAAATGAGGCGGATGGTGAGGGAAGAAATGGGTGTAGTCAATGCAAGGATCGATACGATTCAAGAGTCCGTTAATCAAGGACTATTACCAATACTGTTGCTAGAAGAAGAAGAGCACGCCCTCCAGATGAAACTGATGGGGAAGACTTGCATTATTACAGCAGAGGTAGCCAAGCTTCTAATCAAAGTGAAAGAAGGCCGAGACGAGTAAGAGAAGCTAGGGGTCGAAATGAAGATAATCTCGGTGGACTTAAGTTGAAGATACCACCATTCCATGGGAAAAATGATCCGGATGTCTACTTGGAGTGGGAGAAAAAAATTGAGCTCGTATTTGATTGTCAAAATTATTCGGAGCAAAAGAAAGTTCAAGTAATGGCAACGGAATTTTCTGATTATGCAATTAATTGGTGGGATCAGATTGTGACGAGTCGAAGGCGTAACCAAGAACCGACGTAGTCACTTGGGAAGAGTTGAAAAATCTGATGAGAAAAAGATTTGTTCCAAGCCACTATCATCGGGAGTTGCATCAAAAGCTTAGGCGTTTAACTCAAGGAAGTAAGGGTGTAGAGGACTATTACCAAGAGATGGAATCTCTAATGCTTAAGGCCGATATAGATGAAGATGCTGAGCTGACGATGGCCAGATTTTTGAGTGGTTTAGCTCGTGATATTCAAGATAGAATGGAGCTTCAAACTTATAAAGATTTGGAAGAAATGCTTCATAAGGCTGTGTTGGTTGAACAGCAAGTTAAAAGGAGAAATTCTTTAGACTTTCCTATGGAGCTGGAGCGGCTAATACTAGGACGGAGTTACAGCCGAGAGGATAAAACTGTTTCCAAGTCAAGACCGGACCCTAAACCCCACGCCATTGCTGAAGGCGTCAAGGGTAAAGCTGTAGTTACTACGTCTAGAAATCGGGGACGTTAAGTGTTTCAAGTGTCAAGGGAGAGGACACTACATGTGAGTGCACCAATAAAGAGAACTATGATTCTATTGGATACTGGCGAGATTGAAACTGAGGAGGAAAAACTTGAAAGTGATGTTGAAACCGAGGAGGACATAGAATTACCAGCCATCGGAGAATTATTGGTAACAAAGGCGTTCCTTGAGTATTCAAGTTAAAGATTCTGTCCAAGAGCAGCGGGAAAACTTGTTTCATCTACGAGATGTTTGGTACAAGGTAAGGTCTGCAGCCTTATTATGGATGGTGGAAGTTGTACTAATGTGGCGAGTGAAACAATGGTGAAGAAGTTAGGACTGGAAGTTAGGAAGCATCCGAAACCATTTAAGCTTCAATGGCTTAATGATGCTGGTGAGATGACGGTGAGCCAAAAGTATTGGTTCCTTTAACCATAGGCAAGTATGAGGAGGAGGTATTATGCGATGTCTTACCTATGGAGGCCGGCCATATACTACTTGGAAGACCATGGCAGTTCGATAGAAAGGTCTTACATGGTTTTACTAACCTTACTCTTTTTGAGTTCAATGGCCGAAAAGGCGATACTGGCTCCTTTAGCGCCACATGAGGTTCATCAAGACCAACTTCAGCTGCAGCAACAAGGAAAAACCATTGTGAGTGAACCCCTAAACATGCCACCTCAAAATAAAAATGAGAGTTTGAGAAACCCAGAAAAAAGCTTGAGAGTAAACCTGGAGGCATTCAAATTTCTTTGTGAGGTCAAATGTGGTTAAGAGAGCTCTGTTCTCTAAACAACCCATTCTATTATTTGTTTACAAGGAAGCATTGTTGAACCTTACTAACCCCGTGCACCGAATTGCAGAGTAAAATCTCTTCTATTTTGCAGAACTTTGAAGACGTCTTTCCGGAGGGAAAATCCTAAGGGATTGCCGCTTTATCCGTGGGATTGAGCACCAGATCGATTTGCGTGGAGCTTCACTTCCCAACAGGCCAGCATACAGAACCAATCCGGTGGAGACTAAGGAGCTTCAAAAAGCAAGTGAGTGAGCTGATGGACAAAGGATACATACGAGAGAAAGCATGAGCCCTTGTGCTGTGCCGGTGTTGCTTGTCCCCAAGAAGGACGGGACTTGGAGGATGTGTATTGATTGTCGAGCCATCAACAATATCACTGTAAAAGTATAGCCACCCTATCCCTCGTTTAGATGATATGTTAGATGAGCTGCATGGTTCTAGTATATTTTTGAAAATAGATCTTAAGAGTGGATACCACCAGATTAGGATGAAAGAGGTGTGAATGGAAAACTGCGTTTAAAAGCGAAACATGGCTTGTATGAATGGTTAGTTATGCCATTTGGATTAACCAACGCACCTAGTACTTTTATGAGGTTGATGAATCATGTTTTAAGGAGCTTCCTTGGAATTTTTGTGGTTGTTTACTTTGATGATATCTTAGTTTACAGCAAAAATTTAGAAGAGCATGTTAATCATCTAGAAGCGGTTTTGATGGTACTTAGGAAAGAGGAACTTTATGCTAATCTGAAGAAATGCACCTTTTATACGGATAACCTTGTGTTTCTAGGTTTTGTCATAAGTGCAGATGGCATCAAAGTGGACGAAGAAAAAGTACTGAGCTGTCCGAGAATGGCCCAGTCCGAAAACCGTGGGAGAAGTGAGAAGTTTCCATGGACGGTGGGATTCTATCGGAGATTTGTGAAGGACTTCAGTACCATAGCTGCTCCTCTCACTGAAGTGATCAAGAAAAATGTCGGATTTAAATGGGAAGAGGCCTAAGAAGCATTCCAAGTGTTAAAGGATAAACTCACCAATGCACCACTTTTATCTTTACCGAACTTTCTTAAAACTTTTGAAATTGAGTGTGATGCATCTGGTGTAGGTATTGGAGCTGTCTTGATGCAAGAGAAGAAGCCCATTGCCTTTTTCAGTGAGAAGCTTGGAGGAGCTACATTGAAGCTATCCAACCTCTGACAAGGAGTTATGCTGGCGCAAGTCCGAGCATTGCAAACATGGCAGCACTACCTCTGGCGAAGGAGTTTGTTATTCATACTGACCACGAGTCTTTGGAAGCATCTAAAGGGTCAGCAAAAGCTCAACAAGAGGCATGCTAGGTGGGTAGAATTCATCGAAACATTTCCATATGTGATCAAGTACAAACAAAGATACTTGAAAATATAGTTGCTGATGCCTTATCTCGAGAGCGCCTATGATTTCTACTTTGGATGCTAAACTTCTGGGCTTTGAACACCTTAAAGATCTTTATCAAGTTGATTCTGATTTTCAAGAGATTTTTTAAGTCATGTGATAAGTTTGCTTTTGGTAAATATTGTAGGCATGACGGAGTTCTTTTCTATGAAAATCGGTTATGTGTGCCTAATTGTTCCGTGAGAGATTTGTTAGTTAGGGAAGCGCATGGAGGAGGCTTGATGGGGCATTTTGGGATTTCTAAAACTTTAAAAGTGATGCAAGAACACTTCTACTGGCCGCAAATGAAGAGAGACGTCGAAAGAATTTGTGAGGCGTCAAATCACGCAAACAAATCGAAGAGTACAGTCCCAAGGTATGTACACGCCTTTGCCTATTCCTGATCAGCCTTGGACTGACATTTCTATGGATTTTGTGCTTGGATTACCTAGAACTAGGACTGGAAAAGATTCAATCTTTGTTGTTGTCGATAGGTTCTCTAAAATGGCACATTTTCTTGCTTGTCATAAAACTGATGATGCTTCCCATATTGCTGAATTGTTCTTTAAAGAAATAGTTCGTTTGCATGGAATGCCTAGGACTATAGTCAGTGACAGGGATACAAAATTCTTGAGTTATTTTTGGAAGACGCTTTGGTCTAAGCTAGGTACTAAGTTGCTGTTCTCAACTACTTGTCATCCTCAATCCGACGGCCAAATTGAAGTAGTTAATAGAACTTTGTCTACCTTGCTGCGTGCCTTGATTAAGAAGAATTTAAAAACTTGGGAAGAATGCTTACCACATGTTGAATTTGCTTATAACCGATCTGTGCATTCCGCCACCAAGTTTTCTCCTTTTGAAATTGTTTACGGCTTTAATCCTTTATCTCCTTTGGATCTAACCCCATTGCCTTTGAGTGAAAGAGTAAGCTTGGATGGGAAAAAGAAAGCTGAACTTGTTAAACAGATTCATGAGAAAGTAAAGCACAACATAGAGGAGAAGAAGCTATGCGCTAAACAAGCTAACAAGGGCAGGCAGAAGATGATTTTTGAGGAAGGAGATCACGTTTGGTTACATCTAAGGAAGGAGATTTCGGCTGAGAGGAAGTCTAAGTTGATGCCTAGGATTGACGGTCCATTCCGAAGTCACAAAGAGGATCAACGATAATGCTTACCAACTCGATCTCCAAGGTAAGTACAATGTGAGTTCAAGCTTTAACGTTGCTGACTTAATCCCTTTTGTTGCAGATGTTCCAGATTTGAGGACAAATCCTTTTCAAGAGGGAGGGATGATGTGATCATGGATAGCTCACAGAAACAGCTTGAACCCGAGGATGCTTTGGCCGTACCAAGTGGACCAATGACAAGATCGAGAGCCAAAAGAATTTCAGAGCGCCATCTCCGTTACTTTCACTCAAGTTCGACGCTAAAGTTCAGTTCGAGAACAAGGAAAATCAAACCGTCTTGGTTGCTCGAGTGGACTAGTAGCGGGTGATTCGTTTTTACTCTTTTTCCTAGCCTTTGGTTTTTCCCAATGGGTTTTCCAAAGGAAGGTTTTAATGAGGCAAATGGGTCACTCTAATCCATCTTAGTCCACAAGAGTTAAACAAGTTTGGTCCAAGTTCAAGTCTAATAATTTTTGGATTTATCTTTTGAAGTCTCAAGCCCAAAGAAGAGTTTAAATCAGCCCAACCTACTAAGCACCTGATTAATTTAGCCAAGGGAGTGGAAAAGGTGGCTTGAGAGACTCCAAGAGTTATTTTCAACTAGTTAATGTTTTCTTAAATTCCTATGAATTAATTCTAGTTTTTCTTTACTTCTTTTTTTCTTTAAAACTCTTTTGTTATGATCATTTTCGGATTCAACCAAGTATTTTTATTAAAAATTGAGAGTGTTTTCTCTTGTGTTCTTTGAAGAACAAAACTGATTGTTGGTGAGTCATATCCATCAATCGATCGAATCAAGGTGTGTCATATCCGCGATTCAAAACCTTGGCGATTTCAAGTGTGTAATATCTTGGAAAAGTCATTGAGGAAATATCCAAGGCCTTCCGCAACCTTGGTGCGATCCATTCACTCCACCTCTATCAATCTATCCATTCCTTTCATCTTACCCCTCGAAAGTGCCGATTCTAGGAGGATCATATCAAAGGTGGAGAAGCAAGTCAAAGCAAGAAAAAAGCAATATTGCTTATCCCAAAGTTCTGTTAGTTATTAGAATCTCATAGGAGTTTCTAATGGTGAATTTGGGAGTTGTTGCCAGAAGACACATATGGAGGCTGAAACAACATCCACTGATATGAATATGAAGAATCAAAACTTTCATTTCCAAGGATTTGACCATTTTTAACATGAGAATCCCAAAAACGGAGTTATGACCCTTCAAGATAGAAATGATAGTGAATAGAAGTGTTGAAGTCTTAAAGTATGTAAAGTATGCTACGAAGGTGGAGAAGCAAGTCAAAGTAAGAAAAAAGAAATATAGCTTATCCCAAAGTTCTGTTAGTTATTTGAATCTCATAGGAGTTTCTAATGGTGAATTTGGGAGTTGTAGCAAGTAGACACATATGGAGGATGAAACAACATCCACTGATATGAATATGAAGAATCAAAGCTTTCATTTCCAAGGATTTGACAATTTTCAAGCTAAGAATCCTAAAAACAGAGTTATGACCCTTCAAGATAGAAATGATAGTGAATAGAAGTGTTGAAATCTTAAAGTAGTTAAAGTATGCTACCAAGGTGGAGAAGCAAGTCAAAGTAAGAAAAAAGCAATATTGCTTATCAAAAAGTTCTGTTAGTTATTAGAATCTCATAGGAGTTTCTAATGGTGAATTTGGGAGTTGTAGCTAGAAGACACATATGGAGGCTGAAACAACATCCACTGATATGAATATGAAGAATCAAAGCTTTCATTTCCAAGGATTTGACCATTTTAAAGCTGAAAATCCCAAAAACGGAGTTATGACCCTTCAAGATAGAAATGATAGTGAATAGAAGTGTTGAAGTCTTAAAGTAGTTAAAGTATGCTACCAAGGTGGAGAAGCAAGTCAAAGTAAGAAAAAAGCAATATATCTTATCCCAAAGTTCTGTTAGTTATTTGAATCTCATAGGAGTTTCTAACGGTGAATTTGGGAAACGTAGCAAGAAGACACATATGGAGGATGAAACAACATCCACTGATGTGAATATGAAGAATCAAAGCTTTCATTTCCAAGGATTTGATAATTTTCAAGTTGAGAACCCCAAAAACGGAGTTATGACCCTTCAAGATAGAAATGATAGTGAATAGAAGTGTTGAAGTCTTAAAGTAGTTGAAATATACTACCAAGGTGGAGAAGCAAGTCAAAGTAAGAAAAAAGCAATATATCTTATCCCAAAGTTCTGTTAGTTATTTGAATCTCAAAGGAGTTTCTAATGGTGAATTTGGGAGTTGTTGCAAGAAGACACATATAGAGGATGAAACAACATCCATTGATGTGAATATGAAGAATCAAAGCTTTCATTTCCAAGGATTTGATAATTTTCAAGTTGAGAACCCTAAAAACGGAGTTATGACCCTTCAAGATAGAAATGATAGTGAATAGAAGTGTTGAAATCTTAAAGTAGTTAAAGTATGCTACCAAGGTGGAGAAGCAAGTCAAAGTAAGAAAAAAGCAATATTGCTTGTCCCAAAGTTCTGTTAGTTAATAGAATCTCATAGGAGTTTCTAATGGTGAATTTGGGAGTTGTAGCTAGAAGACACATATGGAGGCTGAAACAACATCCACTGATATGAATATGAAGAATCAAAGCTTTCATTTCCAAAGATTTGACCATTTTTAAGCAGAGAATCCTAAAATGTGAGTTATGACTCTTCAAGATAGAAATGATAGTGAATAGAAGTGTTGAAGTCTTAAAGTAGTTGAAATATACTACCAAGGTGGAGAAGCAAGTCAATGTAAGAAAAAAGTAATATAGCTTATCCCACAGTTCTGTTAGTTATTTGAATCTCATAGGAGTTTCTAATGGTGAATTTGGGAGTTGTAGCAAGAAGACACATATGGAGGATGAAACAACATCCACTGATGTGAATATGAAGAATCAAAGCTTTCATTTCCAAGGATTTGATAATTTTGAAGTTGAGANCCCCCAAAAACGGAGTTATGACCCTTCAAGATAGAAATGATAGTGAATAGAAGTGTTGAAGTCTTAAAGTAGTTGAAATATACTACCAAGGTGGAGAAGCAAGTCAATGTAAGAAAAAAGTAATATAGCTTATCACACAGTTCTGTTAGTTATTTGAATCTCATAGGAGTTTCTAATGGTGAATTTGGGAGTTGTAGCAAGAAGACACATATGGAGGATGAAACAACATCCACTGATGTGAATATGAAGAATCAAAGCTTTCATTTCCAAGGATTTGATAATTTTCAAGTTGAGAACCCCAAAAACGGAGTTATGACCCTTCAAGATAGAAATGATAGTGAATAGAAGTGTTGAAGTCTTAAAGTAGTTAAAGTATGCTACCAAGGTGGAGAAGCAAGTCAAAGTAAGAAACAAGCAATATAGCTTATCCCACAGTTCTGTTAGTTATTTGAATCTCATAGGAGTTTCTAATGATGAATTTGGGAGTTGTAGCAAGAAGACACATATGGAGGATGAAACAACATCCACTGATATGAATATGAAGAATCAAAGCTTTCATTTCCAAGGATTTGATAATTTTCAAGTTGAGAACCCCAAAAACGGAGTTATGACCCTTCAAGATAGAAATGATAGTGAATAGAAGTGTTGAAGTCTTAAAGTAGTTGAAATATACTACCAAGGTGGAGAAGCAAGTCAATGTAAGAAAAAAGTAATATAGCTTATCACACAGTTCTGTTAGTTATTTGAATCTCATAGGAGTTTCTAATGGTGAATTTGGGAGTTGTACCAAGAAGACACATATGGAGGATGAAACAACATCCACTGATATGAATATGAAGAATCAAAGCTTTCATTTCCAAGGATTTGATAATTTTCAAGTTGAGAACCCCAAAAACAGAGTTATGACCCTTCAAGATAGAAATGATAGTGAATAGAAGTGTTGAAGTCTTAAAGTAGTTAAAGTATGCTACCAAGATGGAGAAGCAAGTCAAAGTAAGAAACAAGCAATATAGCTTATCCCACAGTTTTGTTAGTTATTTTAATCTCATAGGAGTTTCTAATGTTGAATTTGGGAGTTGTAGCAAGAAGACACATATGGAGGATGAAACAACATCCACTGATATGAATATCAAGAATCAAAGCTTTCATTTCCAAGGATTTGACAATTTTCAAGCTAAGAATCCTAAAAACAGAGTTATGACCCTTCAAGATAGAAATGATAGTGAATAGAACTGTTGAAGTCTTAAAATAGTTAAAGTATGCTACCAAGGTGGAGAAGCAAGTCAAAGTAAGAAAAAAGCAATATAGCTTATCCCACATTTCTGTTAGTTATTTGAATCTCATAGGAGTTTCTAATGGTGAATTTGGGAGTTGTAGCAAGAAGACACATATGGAGGATGAAACAACATCCACTGATATGAATATGAAAAATCAAAGCTTTCATTTCCAAGGATTGGACAATTTTCAAGCTAAGAATCCTAAAAACAGAGTTATGACCCTTCAAGATAGAAATGATAGTGAATAGAAGTGTTGAAGGCTTAAAGTAGTTAAAGTATGCTACCAAGGTGGAGAAGCAAGTCAAAGTAAGAAAAAAGCAATATTACTTATCCCAAAATTCTGTTAGTTATTAGAATCTCATAGGAGTTTCTAATGGTGAATTTGGGAGTTGTTGCTAGAAGACACATATGGAGGCTGAAACAACATCCACTGATATGAATATGAAGAATCAAAACTTTCATTTCCAAGGATTTGACCATTTTTAAGCTGAGAATCCCAAAAACGGAGTTATGACCCTTCAAGATAGAAATGATAGTGAATAGAAGTGTTGAAGTCTTAAAGTAGTTAAAGTATGCTACCAAGGTGGAGAAGCAAGTCAAAGTAAGAAAAAAGCAATATAGCTTATCCCACAGTTCTGTTAGTTATTTGAATCTCATAGGAGTTTCTAATGGTGAATTTGGGAGTTGTAGCAAGAAGACACATATCGAGGATGAAACAACATCCATTGATGTGAATATGAAGAATCAAAGCTTTCATTTCCAAGGATTTGACCATTTTCAAGTTGAGAATCCCAAAAATGGAGTTATGACCCTTCAAGATAGAAATGATAGTGAATAGAAGTGTTGAAGTCTTAAAGTAGTTAAAGTATGCTACCAAGGTGGAGAAGCAAGTCAAAGTAAGAAAAAAGCATTATAGCTTATCCCACAGGTATATTAGTTATTTGAATCTTATAGGAGTTTCTAATGGTGAATTTGGTAGTTGTAGCAAGAAGACACATATGGAGGATGAAACAACATCCACTGATGTGAATATGAAGAATCAAAGCTTTCATTTCCAAGGATTTGATAATTTTCAAGTTGAGAATCCCAAAAACGGAGTTATGACCCTTCAAGATAGAAATGATAGTGAATAGAAGTGTTGAAGTCTTAAAGTAGTTAAAGTATGCTACCAAGGTGGAGAAGCAAGTCAAAGTAAGAAAAAAAGCTATATAGCTTATCCCACAGTTCTGTTAGTTATTTGAATCTCATAGGAGTTTCTAATGGTGAATTTGGGAGTTGTAGCAAGAAGACACATATGGAGGATGAAACAACATCCACTGATATGAATATGAAGAATCAAAGCTTTCATTTCCAAGGATTTGACAATTTTCAAGCTAAGAATCCTAAAAACAGAGTTATGACCCTTCAAGATAGAAATGATAGTGAATAGAAGTGTTGAAATCTTAAAGTAGTTAAAGTATGCTACCAAGGTGGAGAAGCAAGTCAAAGTATGAAAAAAGCAATATTGCTTATCCCAAAGTTCTGTTAGTTATTAGAATCTCATAGGAGTTTCTAATGGTGAATTTGGGAGTTGTAGCTAGAAGACACATATGGAGGCTGAAACAACATCCACTGATATGAATATGAAGAATCAAAGCTTTCATTTCCAAGGATTTGACAATTTTCAAGCTAAGAATCCTAAAAACAGAGTTATGACCCTTCAAGATAGAAATGATAGTGAATAGAAGTGTTGAAATCTTAAAGTAGTTAAAGTATGCTACCAAGGTGGAGAAGCAAGTCAAAGTAAGAAAAAAGCAATATTGCTTATCCCAAAGTTCTGTTAGTTATTAGAATCTCATAGGAGTTTCTAATGGTGAATTTGGGAGTTGTAGCTAGAAGACACATATGGAGGCTGAAACAACATCCACTGATATGAATATGAAGAATCAAAGCTTTCATTTCCAAGGATTTGACAATTTTCAAGCTAAGAATCCTAAAAACAGAGTTATGACCCTTCAAGATAGAAATGATAGTGAATAGAAGTGTTGAAGTCTTAAAGTAGTTAAAGTATGCTACCAAGGTGGAGAAGCAAGTCAAAGCAAGAAAAAAGCAATATTGCTTATCCCAAAGTTCTATTAGTTATTAGAATCTCATAGGAGTTTCTAATGGTGAATTTGGGAGTTGTAGCAAGAAGACACATATGGAGGATGAAACAACATCCACTGATATGAATATGAAGAATCAAAGCTTACATTTCCAAGGATTTGACAATTTTCAAGCTAAGAATCCTAAAAAAAGAGTTATGACCCTTCAAGATAGAAACGATAGTGAATAGAAGTGTTGAAGTCTTAAAGTAGTTAAAGTATGCTACCATGGTGGAGAAGCAAGTCAAAGTAAGAAAAAAGCTATATAGCTTATCCCACAGTTCTGTTAGTTATTTGAATCTCATAGGAGTTTCTAATGGTGAATTTGGGAGTTGTAGCAAGAAGACACATATGGAGGATGAAACAACATCCACTGATATGAATATGAAGAATCAAAGCTTTCATTTCCAAGGATTTGACAATTTTCAAGCTAAGAATCCTAAAAACAGAGTTATGACCCTTCAAGATAGAAATGATAGTGAATAGAAGTGTTGAAATCTTAAAGTAGTTAAAGTATGCTACCAAGGTGGAGAAGCAAGTCAAAGTAAGAAAAAAGCAATATTGCTTATCCCAAAGTTCTGTTAGTTATTAGAATCTCATAGGAGTTTCTAATGGTGAATTTGGGAGTTGTAGCTAGAAGACACATATGGAGGCTGAAACAACATCCACTGATATGAATATGAAGAATCAAAGCTTTCAATTCCAAGGATTTGACCATTTTTAAGCTGAGAATCCCAAAAACGGAGTTATGACCCTTCAAGATAGAAATGATAGTGAATAGAAGTGTTGAAGTCTTAAAGTAGTTAAAGTATGCTACCAAGGTGGAGAAGCAAGTCAAAGTAAGAAAAAAGCAATATATCTTATCCCAAAGTTCTGTTAGTTATTTGAATCTCATAGGAGTTTCTAATGGTGAATTTGGGAGTTGTTGCAAGAAGACACATATAGAGGATGAAACAACATCCATTGATGTGAATATGAAGAATCAAAGCTTTCATTTCCAAGGATTTGATAATTTTCAAGTTGAGAACCCCAAAAACGGAGTTATGACCCTTCAAGATAGAAATGATAGTGAATAGAAGTGTTGAAGTCTTAAAGTAGTTGAAATATACTACCAAGGTGGAGAAGCAAGTCAATGTAAGAAAAAAAGTAATATAGCTTATCCCACAGTTCTGTTAGTTATTTGAATCTCATAGGAGTTTCTAATGGTGAATTTGGGAGTTGTAGCAAGAAGACACATATGGAGGATGAAACAACATCCACTGATGTGAATATGAAGAATCAAAGCTTTCATTTAAAAGGATTTGATAATTTTCAAGTTGAGAACCCCAAAAACGGAGTTATGACCCTTCAAGATAGAAATGATAGTGAATAGAAGTGTTGAAGTCTTAACGTAGTTGAAATATACTACCACGGTGGAGAAGCAAGTCAATGTAAGAAAAAAGTAATATAGCTTATCCCACAGTTCTGTTAGTTATTTGAATCTCATAGGAGTTTCTAATGGTGAATTTGGGAGTTGTAGCAAGAAGACACATATGGAGGATGAAACAACATCCACTGATGTGAATATGAAGAATCAAAGCTTTCATTTCCAAGGATTTGATAATTTTCAAGTTGAGAACCCCAAAAATGGAGTTATGACCCTTCAAGATAGAAATGAGAGTGAATAGAAGTGTTGAAGTCTCAAAGTAGTTGAAGCATGCTACCAAGGTGGAGAAGCAAGTCAAAGTAAGAAAAAAGCAATATTG
The DNA here is from genome assembly GCA_028015245.1 of Cardamine occulta. Classification (NCBI taxonomy): domain Eukaryota; kingdom Viridiplantae; phylum Streptophyta; class Magnoliopsida; order Brassicales; family Brassicaceae; genus Cardamine; species Cardamine occulta. The sequence goes on along the minus strand of CM051386.1, from coordinate 26,163,138 downwards.
CTTATCCCAAAGTTCTGTTAGTTATTAGAATCTCATAGGAGTTTCTAATGGTGAATTTGGGAGTTGTAGCTAGAAGACACATATGGAGGCTGAAACAACATCCACTGATATAAATATGAAGAATCAAAGCTTTCATTTCCAAAGATTTGACCATTTTTAAAGCGAGAATCCTAAAATGGAGTTATGACCCTTCAAGATAGAAATGATAGTGAATAGAAGTGTTGAAGTCTTAAAGTAGTTGAAATATACTACCAAGGTGGAGAAGCAAGTCAATGTAAGAAAAAAAGTAATATAGCTTATCCCACAGTTCAGTTAGTTATTTGAATCTCATAGGAGTTTTAATGGTGAATTTGGGAGTTGTATAAAGAAGACACATATGGAGGATGAAACAACATCCACTGATGTGAATATGAAGAATCAAAGCTTTCATTTCCAAGGATTTGATAATTTTCAAGTTGAGAACCCCAAAAACGGAGTTATGACCCTTCAAGATAGAAATGATAGTGAATAGAAGTGTTGAAGTCTTAAAGTAGTTGAAATATACTACCAAGGTGGAGAAGCAAGTCAATGTAAGAAAAAAGTAATATAGCTTATCCCACAGTTCTGTTAGTTATTTGAATCTCATAGGAGTTTCTAATGGTGAATTTGGGAGTTGTAGCAAGAAGACACATATGGAGGATGAAACAACATCCACTGATATAAATATGAAGAATCAAAGCTTACATTTCCAAGGATTTGACAATTTTCAAGCTAAGAATCCTAAAAAAAGAGTTATGACCCTTCAAGATAGAAACGATAGTGAATAGAAGTGTTGAAGTCTTAAAGTAGTTAAAGTATGCTACCATGGTGGAGAAGCAAGTCAAAGTAAGAAAAAAAGCTATATAGCTTATCCCACAGTTCTGTTAGTTATTTGAATCTCATAGGAGTTTCTAATGGTGAATTTGGGAGTTGTAGCAAGAAGACACATATGGAGGATGAAACAACATCCACTGATATGAATATGAAGAATCAAAGCTTTCATTTCCAAGGATTTGACAATTTTCAAGCTAAGAATCCTAAAAAGCAGAGTTATGACCCTTCAAGATAGAAATGATAGTGAATAGAAGTGTTGAAATCTTAAAGTAGTTAAAGTATGCTACCAAGGTGGAGAAGCAAGTCAAAGTAAGAAAAAAGCAATATTGCTTATCCCAAAGTTCTGTTAGTTATTAGAATCTCATAGGAGTTTCTAATGGTGAATTTGGGAGTTGTAGCTAGAAGACACATATGGAGGCTGAAACAACATCCACTGATATGAATATGAAGAATCAAAGCTTTCAATTCCAAGGATTTGACCATTTTTAAGCTGAGAATCCCAAAAACGGAATTTATGACCCTTCAAGATAGAAATGATAGTGAATAGAAGTGTTGAAGTCTTAAAGTAGTTAAAGTATGCTACCAAGGTGGAGAAGCAAGTCAAAGTAAGAAAAAAGCAATATATCTTATCCCAAAGTTCTGTTAGTTATTTGAATCTCATAGGAGTTTCTAATGGTGAATTTGGGAGTTGTTGCAAGAAGACACATATAGAGGATGAAACAACATCCATTGATGTGAATATGAAGAATCAAAGCTTTCATTTCCAAGGATTTGATAATTTTCAAGTTGAGAACCCCAAAAACGGAGTTATGACCCTTCAAGATAGAAATGATAGTGAATAGAAGTGTTGAAGTCTTAACGTAGTTGAAATATACTACCACGGTGGAGAAGCAAGTCAATGTAAGAAAAAAGTAATATAGCTTATCCCACAGTTCTGTTAGTTATTTGAATCTCATAGGAGTTTCTAATGGTGAATTTGGGAGTTGTAGCAAGAAGACACATATGGAGGATGAAACAACATCCACTGATGTGAATATGAAGAATCAAAGCTTTCATTTCCAAGGATTTGATAATTTTCAAGTTGAGAACCCCAAAAATGGAGTTATGACCCTTCAAGATAGAAATGATAGTGAATAGAAGTGTTGAAGTCTTAAAGTAGTTAAAGTATGCTACCAAGGTGGAGAAGCAAGTCAAAGTAAGAAAAAAGCAATATTGCTTATCCCAAAGTTCTGTTAGTTATTAGAATCTCATAGGAGTTTCTAATGGTGAATTTGGGAGTTGTAGCTAGAAGACACATATGGAGGCTGAAACAACATCCACTGATATAAATATGAAGAATCAAAGCTTTCATTTCCAAAGATTTGACCATTTTTAAGCAGAGAATCCTAAAATGGAGTTATGACCCTTCAAGATAGAAATGATAGTGAATAGAAGTGTTGAAGTCTTAAAGTAGTTGAAATATACTACCAAGGTGGAGAAGCAAGTCAATGTAAGAAAAAAAGTAATATAGCTTATCCCACAGTTCTGTTAGTTATTTGAATCTCATAGGAGTTTCTAATGGTGAATTTGGGAGTTGTATAAAGAAGACACATATGGAGGATGAAACAACATCCACTGATGTGAATATGAAGAATCAAAGCTTTCATTTCCAAGGATTTGATAATTTTCAAGTTGAGAACCCCAAAAACGGAGTTATGACCCTTCAAGATAGAAATGATAGTGAATAGAAGTGTTGAAGTCTTAAAGTAGTTGAAATATACTACCACGGTGGAGAAGCAAGTCAATGTAAGAAAAAAGTAATATAGCTTATCCCACAGTTCTGTTAGTTATTTGAATCTCATAGGAGTTTCTAATGGTGAATTTGGGAGTTGTAAGAAAGACACATATGGAGGATGAAACAACATCCACTGATATAAATATGAAGAATCAAAGCTTACATTTCCAAGGATTTGACAATTTTCAAGCTAAGAATCCTAAAAAAAGAGTTATGACCCTTCAAGATAGAAACGATAGTGAATAGAAGTGTTGAAGTCTTAAAGTAGTTAAAGTATGCTACCATGGTGGAGAAGCAAGTCAAAGTAAGAAAAAAGCTATATAGCTTATCCCACAGTTCTGTTAGTTATTTGAATCTCATAGGAGTTTCTAATGGTGAATTTGGGAGTTGTAGCAAGAAGACACATATGGAGGATGAAACAACATCCACTGATATGAATATGAAGAATCAAAGCTTTCATTTCCAAGGATTTGACAATTTTCAAGCTAAGAATCCTAAAAACAGAGTTATGACCCTTCAAGATAGAAATGATAGTGAATAGAAGTGTTGAAATCTTAAAGTAGTTAAAGTATGCTACCAAGGTGGAGAAGCAAGTCAAAGTAAGAAAAAAGCAATATTGCTTATCCCAAAGTTCTGTTAGTTATTAGAATCTCATAGGAGTTTCTAATGGTGAATTTGGGAGTTGTAGCTAGAAGACACATATGGAGGCTGAAACAACATCCACTGATATGAATATGAAGAATCAAAGCTTTCAATTCCAAGGATTTGACCATTTTTAAGCTGAGAATCCCAAAAACGGAATTTATGACCCTTCAAGATAGAAATGATAGTGAATAGAAGTGTTGAAGTCTTAAAGTAGTTAAAGTATGCTACCAAGGTGGAGAAAGTCAAAGTAAGAAAAAAGCAATATATCTTATCCCAAAGTTCTGTTAGTTATTTGAATCTCATAGGAGTTTCTAATGGTGAATTTGGGAGTTGTTGCAAGAAGACACATATAGAGGATGAAACAACATCCATTGATGTGAATATGAAGAATCAAAGCTTTCATTTCCAAGGATTTGATAATTTTCAAGTTGAGAACCCAAAAAACGGAGTTATGACCCTTCAAGATAGAAATGATAGTGAATAGAAGTGTTGAAATCTAAAAGTAGTTAAAGTATGCTACCAAGGTGGAGAAGCAAGTCAAAGTAAGAAAAAAGCAATATTGCTTATCCCAAAGTTCTGTTAGTTATTAGAATCTCATAGGAGTTTCTAATGGTGAATTTGGGAGTTGTAGCTAGAAGACACATATGGAGGCTGAAACAACATCCACTGATATGAATATGAAGAATCAAAGCTTTCATTTCCAAAGATTTGACCATTTTTAAGCAGAGAATCCTAAAATGGAGTTATGACCCTTCAAGATAGAAATGATAGTGAATAGAAGTGTTGAAGTCTTAAAGTAGTTGAAATATACTACCAAGGTGGAGAAGCAAGTCAATGTAAGAAAAAAAGTAATATAGCTTATCCCACAGTTCTGTTAGTTATTTGAATCTCATAGGAGTTTCTAATGGTGAATTTGGGAGTTGTATAAAGAAGACACATATGGAGGATGAAACAACATCCACTGATGTGAATATGAAGAATCAAAGCTTTCATTTCCAAGGATTTGATAATTTTCAAGTTGAGAACCCCAAAAACGGAGTTATGACCCTTCAAGATAGAAATGATAGTGAATAGAAGTGTTGAAGTCTTAAAGTAGTTGAAATATACTACCACGGTGGAGAAGCAAGTCAATGTAAGAAAAAAGTAATATAGCTTATCCCACAGTTCTGTTAGTTATTTGAATCTCATAGGAGTTTCTAATGGTGAATTTGGGAGTTGTAGCAAGAAGACACATATGGAGGATGAAACAACATCCACTGATATGAATATGAAGAATCAAAGCTTACATTTCCAAGGATTTGACAATTTTCAAGCTAAGAATCCTAAAAAAAGAGTTATGACCCTTCAAGATAGAAACGATAGTGAATAGAAGTGTTGAAGTCTTAAAGTAGTTAAAGTATGCTACCATGGTGGAGAAGCAAGTCAAAGTAAGAAAAAAGCTATATAGCTTATCCCACAGTTCTGTTAGTTATTTGAATCTCATAGGAGTTTCTAATGGTGAATTTGGGAGTTGTAGCAAGAAGACACATATGGAGGATGAAACAACATCCACTGATATGAATATGAAGAATCAAAGCTTTCATTTCCAAGGATTTGACAATTTTCAAGCTAAGAATCCTAAAAACAGAGTTATGACCCTTCAAGATAGAAATGATAGTGAATAGAAGTGTTGAAATCTTAAAGTAGTTAAAGTATGCTACCAAGGTGGAGAAGCAAGTCAAAGTAAGAAAAAAAGCAATATTGCTTATCCCAAAGTTCTGTTAGTTATTAGAATCTCATAGGAGCTTCTAATGGTGAATTTGGGAGTTGTAGCTAGAAGACACATATGGAGGCTGAAACAACATCCACTGATATGAATATGAAGAATCAAAGCTTTCAATTCCAAGGATTTGACCATTTTTAAGCTGAGAATCCCAAAAACGGAATTTATGACCCTTCAAGATAGAAATGATAGTGAATAGAAGTGTTGAAGTCTTAAAGTAGTTAAAGTATGCTACCAAGGTGGAGAAGCAAGTCAAAGTAAGAAAAAAGCAATATATCTTATCCCAAAGTTCTGTTAGTTATTTGAATCTCATAGGAGTTTCTAATGGTGAATTTGGGAGTTGTTGCAAGAAGACACATATAGAGGATGAAACAACATCCATTGATGTGAATATGAAGAATCAAAGCTTTCATTTCCAAGGATTTGATAATTTTCAAGTTGAGAACCCCAAAAACGGAGTTATGACCCTTCAAGATAGAAATGATAGTGAATAGAAGTGTTGAAATCTAAAAGTAGTTAAAGTATGCTACCAAGGTGGAGAAGCAAGTCAAAGTAAGAAAAAAGCAATATTGCTTATCCCAAAGTTCTGTTAGTTATTAGAATCTCATAGGAGTTTCTAATGGTGAATTTGGGAGTTGTAGCTAGAAGACACATATGGAGGCTGAAACAACATCCACTGATATGAATATGAAGAATCAAAGCTTTCATTTCCAAAGATTTGACCATTTTTAAGCAGAGAATCCTAAAATGGAGTTATGACCCTTCAAGATAGAAATGATAGTGAATAGAAGTGTTGAAGTCTTAAAGTAGTTGAAATATACTACCAAGGTGGAGAAGCAAGTCAATGTAAGAAAAAAAGTAATATAGCTTATCCCACAGTTCTGTTAGTTATTTGAATCTCATAGGAGTTTCTAATGGTGAATTTGGGAGTTGTAGCAAGAAGACACATATGGAGGATGAAACAACATCCACTGATGTGAATATGAAGAATCAAAGCTTTCATTTAAAAGGATTTGATAATTTTCAAGTTGAGAACCCCAAAAACGGAGTTATGACCCTTCAAGATAGAAATGATAGTGAATAGAAGTGTTGAAGTCTTAAAGTAGTTGAAATATACTACCACGGTGGAGAAGCAAGTCAATGTAAGAAAAAAGTAATATAGCTTATCCCACAGTTCTGTTAGTTATTTGAATCTCATAGGAGTTTCTAATGGTGAATTTGGGAGTTGTAGCAAGAAGACACATATGGAGGATGAAACAACATCCACTGATTTGAATATGAAGAATCAAAGCTTTCATTTCCAAGGATTTGATAATTTTCAAGTTGAGAACCCCAAAAATGGAGTTATGACCCTTCAAGATAGAAATGATAGTGAATAGAAGTGTTGAAGTCTTAAAGTAGTTAAAGTATGCTACCAAGGTGGAGAAGCAAGTCAAAGTAAGAAAAAAGCAATATTGCTTATCCCAAAGTTCTGTTAGTTATTAGAATCTCATAGGAGTTTCTAATGGTGAATTTGGGAGTTGTAGCTAGAAGACACATATGGAGGCTGAAACCACACCTTTGGATGTGAATATGAAGAATCAATGCTTTCATTGCCAAGGATTTAACCATTTTCAAGCTTGGAATCCTAAAATGGAGTTATGACCCTTCAAGATAGAAATGATAGTGAATAGAAGTGTTGAAGTCTTAAAGTAGTTGAAATATACTACCAAGGTGGAAAAGCAAGTCAATGTAAGAAAAAAAGTAATATAGCTTATCCCACAGTTCTGTTAGTTATTTGAATCTCATAGGAGTTTCTAATGGTGAATTTGGGAGTTGTAGCAAGAAGACACATATGGAGGATGAAACAACATCCACTGATGTGAATATGAAGAATCAAAGCTTTCATTTCCAAGGATTTGATAATTTTCAAGTTGAGAACCCCAAAAACGGAGTTATGACCCTTCAAGATAGAAATGATAGTGAATAGAAGTGTTGAAGTCTTAAAGTAGTTGAAATATACTACCAAGGTGGAGAAGCAAGTCAATGTAAGAAAAAAGTAATATAGCTTATCCCACAGTTCTGTTAGTTATTTGAATCTCATAGGAGTTTCTAATGGTGAATTTGGGAGTTGTAGCAAGAAGACACATATGGAGGATGAAACAACATCCACTGATGTGAATATGAAGAATCAAAGCTTTCATTTCCAAGGATTTGATAATTTTCAAGTTGAGAACCCCAAAAATGGAGTTATGACCCTTCAAGATAGAAATGATAGTGAATAGAAGTGTTGAAGTCTTAAAGTAGTTAAAGTATGCTACCAAGGTGGAGAAGCAAGTCAAAGTAAGAAAAAAGCAATATTGCTTATCCCAAAGTTCTGTTAGTTATTAGAATCTCATAGGAGTTTCTAATGGTGAATTTGGGAGTTGTAGCTAGAAGACACATATGGAGGCTGAAACAACATCCACTGATATGAATATGAAGAATCAAAGCTTTCATTTCCAAGGATTTGACCATTTTTAAGCTGAGAATCCCAAAAACAGAGTTATGACCCTTCAAGATAGAAATGATAGTGAATAGAAGTGTTGAAGTCTTAAAGTAGTTAAAGTATGCTACCAAGGTGGAGAAGCAAGTCAAAGTAAGAAAAAAGCAATATATCTTATCCCAAAGTTCTGTTAGTTATTTGAATCTCATAGGAGTTTCTAATGGTGAATTTGGGAGTTGTTGCAAGAAGACACATATAGAGGATGAAACAACATCCATTGATGTGAATATGAAGAATCAAAGCTTTCATTTCCAAGGATTTGATAATTTTCAAGTTGAGAACCCCAAAAACGGAGTTATGACCCTTCAAGATAGAAATGATAGTGAATAGAAGTGTTGAAATCTTAAAGTAGTTAAAGTATGCTACCAAGGTGGAGAAGTAAGTCAAAGTAAGAAAAAAGCAATATTGCTTATCCCAAAGTTCTGTTAGTTATTAGAATCTCATAGGAGTTTCTAATGGTGAATTTGGGAGTTGTAGCTAGAAGACACATATGGAGGCTGAAACAACATCCACTGATATGAATATGAAGAATCAAAGCTTTCATTTCCAAAGATTTGACCATTTTTAAGCAGAGAATCCTAAAATAGAGTTATGACCCTTCAAGATAGAAATGATAGTGAATAGAAGTGTTGAAGTCTTAAAGTAGTTGAAATATACTACCAAGGTGGAGAAGCAAGTCAATGTAAGAAAAAAAGTAATATAGCTTATCCCACAGTTCTGTTAGTTATTTGAATCTCATAGGAGTTTCTAATGGTGAATTTGGGAGTTGTAGCAAGAAGACACATATGGAGGATGAAACAACATCCACTGATGTGAATATGAAGAATCAAAGCTTTCATTTCCAAGGATTTGATAATTTTCAAGTTGAGAACCCCAAAAATGGAGTTATGACCCTTCAAGATAGAAATGATAGTGAATAGAAGTGTTGAAGTCTTAAAGTAGTTAAAGTATGCTACCAAGGTGGAGAAGCAAGTCAAAGTAAGAAACAAGCAATATAGATTATCCCAAAGTTCTGTTAGTTATTAGAATCTCATAGGAGTTTCTAATGGTGAATTTGGGAGTTGTAGCTAGAAGACACATATGGAGGCTGAAACAACATCCACTGATAAGAATATGAAGAATCAAAGCTTTCATTTCAAAGATTTGACCATTTTTAAGCGAGAGAATCCTAAAATGGAGTTATGACCCTTCAAGATAGAAATGATAGTGAATAGAAGTGTTGAAGTCTTAAAGTAGTTGAAATATACTACCAAGGTGGAAAAGCAAGTCAATGTAAGAAAAAAAAGTAAATAGCTTATCCCACAGTTCATTAGTTATTTGAATCTCATAGGAGTTTCTAATGGTGAATTTGGGAGTTGTAGCAAGAAGACACATATGGAGGATGAAACAACATCCACTGATGTGAATATGAAGAATCAAAGCTTTCATTTCCAAGGATTTGATAATTTTCAAGTTGAGAACCCCAAAAACGGAGTTATGACCCTTCAAGATAGAAATGATAGTGAATAGAAGTGTTGAAGTCTTAAAGTAGTTGAAATATACTACCACGGTGGAGAAGCAAGTCAATGTAAGAAAAAAGTAATATAGCTTATCCCACAGTTCTGTTAGTTATTTGAATCTCATAGGAGTTTCTAATGGTGAATTTGGGAGTTGTAGCAAGAAGACACATATGGAGGATGAAACAACATCCACTGATGTGAATATGAAGAATCAAAGCTTTCATTTCCAAGGATTTGATAATTTTCAAGTTGAGAACCCCAAAAATGGAGTTATGACCCTTCAAGATAGAAATGATAGTGAATAGAAGTGTTGAAGTCTTAAAGTAGTTAAAGTATGCTACCAAGGTGGAGAAGCAAGTCAAAGTAAGAAAAAAGCAATATTGCTTATCCCAAAGTTCTGTTAGTTATTAGAATCTCATAGGAGTTTCTAATGGTGAATTTGGGAGTTGTAGCTAGAAGACACATATGGAGGCTGAAACAACATCCACTGATATGAATATGAAGAATCAAAGCTTTCATTTCCAAGGATTTGACCATTTTTAAGCTGAGAATCCCAAAAACGAAGTTATGACCCTTCAAGATAGAAATGATAGTGAATAGAAGTGTTGAAGTCTTAAAGTAGTTAAAGTATGCTACCAAGGTGGAGAAGCAAGTCAAAGTAAGAAAAAAGCAATATATCTTATCCCAAAGTTCTGTTAGTTATTTGAATCTCATAGGAGTTTCTAATGGTGAATTTGGGAGTTGTTGCAAGAAGACACATATAGAGGATGAAACAACATCCATTGATGTGAATATGAAGAATCAAAGCTTTCATTTCCAAGGATTTAATAATTTTCAAGTTGAGAACCCCAAAAACGGAGTTATGACCCTTCAAGATAGAAATGATAGTGAATAGAAGTGTTGAAATCTTAAAGTAGTTAAAGTATGCTACCAAGGTGGAGAAGCAAGTCAAAGTAAGAAAAAAGCAATATTGCTTATCCCAAAGTTCTGTTAGTTATTAGAATCTCATAGGAGTTTCTAATGGTGAATTTGGGAGTTGTAGCTAGAAGACACATATGGAGGCTGAAACAACATCCACTGATATGAATATGAAGAATCAAAGCTTTCATTTCCAAAAGATTTGACCATTTTAAAGAAAAGAGAATCCTAAAATAGAGTTATGACCCTTCAAGATAGAAATGATAGTGAATAGAAGTGTTGAAGTCTTAAAGTAGTTGAAATATACTACCAAGGTGGAGAAGCAAGTCAATGTAAGAAAAAAAGTAATATAGCTTATCCCACAGTTCTGTTAGTTATTTGAATCTCATAGGAGTTTCTAATGGTGAATTTGGGAGTTGTAGCAAGAAGACACATATGGAGGATGAAACAACATCCACTGATGTGAATATGAAGAATCAAAGCTTTCATTTCCAAGGATTTGATAATTTTCAAGTTGAGAACCCCAAAAACGGAGTTATGACCCTTCAAGATAGAAATGATAGTGAATAGAAGTGTTGAAGTCTTAAAGTAGTTGAAATATACTACCACGGTGGAGAAGCAAGTCAATGTAAGAAAAAAGTAATATAGCTCATCCCACAGTTCAGGTAGTTATTTGAATCTCATAGGAGTTTCTAATGGTGAATTTGGGAGTTGTAGCAAGAAGACACATATGGAGGATGAAACAACATCCACTGATGTGAATATGAAGAATCAAAGCTTTCATTTCCAAGGATTTGATAATTTTCAAGTTGAGAACCCCAAAAACGGAGTTATGACCCTTCAAGATAGAAATGATAGTGAATAGAAGTGTTGAAGTCTTAAAGTAGTTAAAGTATGCTACCAAGGTGGAGAAGCAAGTCAAAGTAAGAAAAAAGCAATATTGCTTATCCCAAAGTTCTGTTAGTTATTAGAATCTCATAGGAGTTTCTAATGGTGAATTTGGGAGTTGTAGCTAGAAGACACATATGGAGGCTGAAACAACATCCACTGATATGAATATGAAGAATCAAAGCTTTCATTTCCAAAGATTTGACCATTTTTAAGCAGAGAATCCTAAAATGGAGTTATGACCCTTCAAGATAGAAATGATAGTGAATAGAAGTGTTGAAGTCTTAAAGTAGTTGAAATATACTACCAAGGTGGAAAAGCAAGTCAATGTAAGAAAAAAAGTAATATAGCTTATCCCACAGTTCTGTTAGTTATTTGAATCTCATAGGAGTTTCTAATGGTGAATTTGGGAGTTGTAGCAAGAAGACACATATGGAGGATGAAACAACATCCACTGATGTGACTATGAAGAATCAAAGCTATCATTTCCAAGAATTTGATAATTTTCAAGTTGAGAACCCCCAAAAACAGAGTTATGACTCTTCAAGATACAAATGAGAGTGAATAGAAGTGTGGAAGTCTTAACGTAGTTGAAATATACTACCACGGTGGAGAAGCAAGTCAATGTAAGAAAAAAGTAATATAGCTTATCCCAAGTTCTGTTAGTTATTTGAATCTCATAGGAGTTTCTAATGGTGAATTTGGGAGTTGTAGCAAGAAGACACATATGGAGGATGAAACAACATCCACTGATGTGAATATGAAGAATCAAAGCTTTCATTTCCAAGGATTTGATAATTTTCAAGTTGAGAACCCCAAAAACGGAGTTATGACCCTTCAAGATAGAAATGATAGTGAATAGAAGTGTTGAAGTCTTAAAGTAGTTGAAATATACTACCACGGTGGAGAAGCAAGTCAATGTAAGAAAAAAGTAATATAGCTTATCCCACAGTTCTGTTAGTTATTTGAATCTCATAGGAGTTTCTAATGGTGAATTTGGGAGTTGTAGCAAGAAGACACATATGGAGGATGAAACAACATCCACTGATGTGAATATGAAGAATCAAAGCTTTCATTTCCAAGGATTTGATAATTTTCAAGTTGAGAACCCCAAAAATGGAGTTATGACCCTTCAAGATAGAAATGATAGTGAATAGAAGTGTTGAAGTCTTAAAGTAGTTAAAGTATGCTACCAAGGTGGAGAAGCAAGTCAAAGTAAGAAAAAAGCAATATAGCTTATCCCACAGTTCTGTTAGTTATTAGAATCTCATAGGAGTTTCTAATGGTGAATTTGGGAGTTGTAGCTAGAAGACACATATGGAGGCTGAAACAACATCCACTGATATGAATATGAAGAATCAAAGCTTTCATTTCCAAGGATTTGACCATTTTTAAGCTGAGAATCCCAAAAACAGAGTTATGACCCTTCAAGATAGAAATGATAGTGAATAGAAGTGTTGAAGTCTTAAAGTAGTTAAAGTATGCTACCAAGGTGGAGAAGCAAGTCAAAGTAAGAAAAAAGCAATATATCTTATCCCAAAGTTCTGTTAGTTATTTGAATCTCATAGGAGTTTCTAATGGTGAATTTGGGAGTTGTTGCAAGAAGACACATATAGAGGATGAAACAACATCCATTGATGTGAATATAAAGAATCAAAGCTTTCATTTCCAAGGATTTAATAATTTTCAAGTTGAGAACCCCAAAAACGGAGTTATGACCCTTCAAGATAGAAATGATAGTGAATAGAAGTGTTGAAATCTTAAAGTAGTTAAAGTATGCTACCAAGGTGGAGAAGCAAGTCAAAGTAAGAAAAAAGCAATATTGCTTATCCCAAAGTTCTGTTAGTTATTAGAATCTCATAGGAGTTTCTAATGGTAAATTTGGGAGTTGTAGCTAGAAGACACATATGGAGGCTGAAACAACATCCACTGATATGAATATGAAGAATCAAAGCTTTCATTTCCAAAGATTTGACCATTTTTAAGCAGAGAATCCTAAAATAGAGTTATGACCCTTCAAGATAGAAATGATAGTGAATAGAAGTGTTGAAGTCTTAAAGTAGTTGAAATATACTACCAAGGTGGAGAAGCAAGTCAATGTAAGAAAAAAAGTAATATAGCTTATCCCACAGTTCATTAGTTAGTCGAATCTCATAGGAGTTCCTACTGGAGAAGTTGGGAGTTGTAGCAAGAAGACACATATGGAGGATGAAACAACATCCACTGATGTGAATATGAAGAATCAAAGCTTTCATTTCCAAGGATTTGATAATTTTCAAGTTGAGAACCCAAAAAACGGAGTTATGACCCTTCAAGATAGAAATGATAGTGAATAGAAGTGTTGAAGTCTTAAAGTAGTTGAAATATACTACCACGGTGGAGAAGCAAGTCAATGTAAGAAAAAAGTAATATAGCTTATCCCACAGTTCTGTTAGTTATTTGAATCTCATAGGAGTTTCTAATGGTGAATTTGGGAGTTGTAGCAAGAAGACACATATGGAGGATGAAACAACATCCACTGATGTGAATATGAAGAATCAAAGCTTTCATTTCCAAGGATTTGATAATTTTCAAGTTGAGAACCCCAAAAATGGAGTTATGACCCTTCAAGATAGAAATGATAGTGAATAGAAGTGTTGAAGTCTTAAAGTAGTTAAAGTATGCTACCAAGGTGGAGAAGCAAGTCAAAGTAAGAAAAAAGCAATATTGCTTATCCCAAAGTTCTGTTAGTTATTAGAATCTCATAGGAGTTTCTAATGGTGAATTTAGGAGTTGTAGCTAGAAGACACATATGGAGGCTGAAACAACATCCACTGATATGAATATGAAGAATCAAAGCTTTCATTTCCAAAGATTTGACCATTTTTAAGCAGAGAATCCTAAAATGGAGTTATGACCCTTCAAGATAGAAACGATAGTGAATAGAAGTGTTGAAGTCTTAAAGTAGTTGAAATATACTACCAAGGTGGAGAAGCAAGTCAATGTAAGAAAAAAAGTAATATAGCTTATCCCACAGTTCTGTTAGTTATTTGAATCTCATAGGAGTTTCTAATGGTGAATTTGGGAGTTGTAGCAAGAAGACACATATGGAGGATGAAACAACATCCACTGATGTGAATATGAAGAATCAAAGCTTTCATTTCCAAGAATTTGATAATTTTCAAGTTGAGAACCCCAAAAACGGAGTTATGACCCTTCAAGATAGAAATGATAGTGAATAGAAGTGTTGAAGTCTTAAAGTAGTTGAAATATACTACCAAGGTGGAGAAGCAAGTCAATGTAAGAAAAAAGTAATATAGCTTATCCCACAGTTCTGTTAGTTATTTGAATCTCATAGGAGTTTCTAATGGTGAATTTGGGAGTTGTAGCAAGAAGACACATATGGAGGATGAAACAACATCCACTGATGTGAATATGAAGAATCAAAGCTTTCATTTCCAAGGATTTGATAATTTTCAAGCTAAGAATCCTAAAAACGGAGTTATGACCCTTCAAGATAGAAATGATAGTGAATAGAAGTGTTGAAGTCTTAAAGTAGTTGAAGTATGCTACCAAGGTGGAGAAGCAAGTCAAAGTAAGAAAAAAGTAATATAGCTTGTCCCACAGTTCTGTTAGTTATTAGAATCTCATAGGAGTTTCTAATGGTGAATTTGGGAGTTGTAGCAAGAAGACACATATGGAGGCTGAAACAACATCCACTGATATGAATATGAAGAATCAAAGCTTTCATTTCCAAGGATTTGACCATTTTCAAGATGAGAATCCTAAAAACGGAGTTATGACCCTTCAAGATAGAAATGATAGTGAATAGAAGTGTTGAAGTCTTAAAGTAGTTAAAGTATGCTACCAAGGTGGAGAAGCAAGTCAAAGTAAGAAAAAAGCAATATAGCTTATCCCACAGTTCTGTTAGTTATTTGAATCTCATAGGAGTTTCTAATGGTGAATTTGGGAGTTGTAGCAAGAAGACACATATGGAGGATGAAACAACATCCACTAATATGAATATGAAGAATCAAAGCTTTCATTTCCAAGGATTGGACAATTTTCAAGCTAAGAATCCTAAAAACAGAGTTATGACCCTTCAAGATAGAAATGATAGTGAATAGAAGTGTTGAAGGCTTAAAGTAGTTAAAGTATGCTACCAAGGTGGAGAAGCAAGTCAAAGTAAGAAAAAAGCAATATTACTTATCCCAAAGTTCTGTTAGTTATTAGAATCTCATAGGAGTTTCTAATGGTGAATTTGGGAGTTGTTGCTAGAAGACACATATGGAGGCTGAAACAACATCCACTGATATGAATATGAAGAATCAAAACTTTCATTTCCAAGGATTTGACCATTTTTAAGCTGAGAATCCCAAAAACGGAGTTATGACCCTTCAAGATAGAAATGATAGTGAATAGAAGTGTTGAAGTCTTAATGTAGTTAAAGTATGCTACCAAGGTTGATACAAGCACGGAATCACACCAAGCTTAGATCACTTGATGATCAAAGAATTCCAAGCTTTGACTCGCGGAAGGTGGAATTGTAAGTAGAGATGGAGGTGATGTTTTGTGATTGACTCTCTCAATCGGTGGGCTTGATTGACTCGCTCAATCGGTGGAGAACTAGACTTGTTTGAATCACACAAACAATCCTAATCCTATAATCTCAAGAATCAAATGAATCTCTCAAATGAAACTTAAAGACAAACTTTAAACAAAGACAGACTTTGAATAAAAAGGAAACTTGTATATTTCTTAGATGATTGAAAGGTGAATTTGTACAAAGGACGAAATGAGCTTTATATAGAGCTCTTACATGAGTACTCTAACGTTCTAGAAGGTTAGAAACAAGAAAGAAATCACAAAATTGAATACAAACTAGCCGTTGGACCATTATGAGCAAAATCGGGCCAAATAAAGTAAGTTGTGAAGCGCCTTTATTCTTGAAAGCTTAGGGTGCGAATTGGTGGTGTCTTGGGACGTCCAGGTTCACTGAATTAGGCTCCAGAATGCACACAAGTGAATAGGAAAAGAGCCGTTGCTGAATGATATCCTTTGGCTCCAAACAAGGCAAATAAGGCAAGCTCGGTTCCAGATATGGGAAGTGAAGGTGTGGGAGGATCTGCCTGATCCTGTGCGTTTTAGTTGAAACAAATACGTGTTGTAGAGTCTCTGGATGATGGGGAAGGTCTCCAGGTCGCCAAAGATACGTTTGAAGACTCCCAAATCCGCAAGACTCCATATAAAGGCAAGTCTGGAGTGTTCCGGTTTAGAAATTGAATAACTTCCTCAGCTGATATCGGTTTGGTACGAATCCAATTTACTGAGCTTCTATGATGAGTAAAGAATACATACCAAGTTGGTTTGTAACTTAATTCCTTGCGGTTCGGCCGTAATCCTCCAAATAGTAGCCGTTGGTCTCTATCGGGTTCATTGGAAGTCTGCTGAATTGTAACTTGAATATCTTCCTCATGTGGAAAGCTTTTGAACCAAATCAACTTCTCTGTGATTCCTTGATGACTTAATATTGCCTCATTAAAAACCTTTCTAGGTAAACCCATTGGGAAAAACCCTAGACAAGGGAAAAAGAGTAGCGATCATTTTCCAAACTGTGTTAGGTTGATATGCTTCAATAAAGGCATATCGTCTTTGGTGCGCTCAGGCTGGTTCTCCCTCAAAGGTATTGGTCGTCTGGTTGATGTCTCCTCCATGCTCCTTGATTGATGGTGACTTGATGTCCTCATCATACCCTCCCTCTTCAAAAAGGGTTTCGAGCCTCGAAACTGTATAATCTGCACTAAGAAAAAAGCAAGTTAGCTCTCATTAGTCTTTGGGAGTCTAGAGTCTTACCCCGGTATTGTTTGCTGATGTGTTGTGCATCTGGCGGTTCATCTTTGAACTGGAGTATTGGGACTACTCCTCTGTTTTTCCTAATAGGTGGTGGTATCATTGGCTCAACTCTTCCTCGGACATGGTCTTCAATTTCTAAGTCTGGTGGTTCTTCCTTTGTACCTGCAATATTTCCAACTCCTTTGGCACAAATCAAGTGAATTAATACAGTCATGGAATTATTATAAACAGGTAAACATGGTTTATTCAATATAGATTTTTGCTCAGGTTTTAAATGTGTAGTAAAACAATTATTTTGAATCAAGTGTTTCCGTGGGGCACCAACGTTTTCATCAAGCTCTTCTAAACTTAATAGGTCTGTCATCACACTTTTAGAATCATCAGAGATTAGTTGAAGCAATGAGGCACTTTCCTGACCAAAACTTTCGATGAGTTTTGTTTCTTTTGATGCCACGTCATATGGAGTAAATGTGTGATCCGGTGGCTCTTCTTGCATTAGAATGAAGCTGGGGGAAACTTCATCTTTCTCAGGGCCTACTTTTCTCACCGTGGTGCTCCATGACTTGTTCGAGACCTGCATCATTAACCCTTGGCTGAAAACAAGCACATTATACTAGAATTGGACATTTCAAAACCAGATTGTGCTAAACAATCACTTGAGTTAGATGAACTCGGTTTTGGTTCAAGTGTTGTTACATTAACTACTTGTCTTTCAGGACATGTTGCAGCAAAGTGACCTTGCTTATGACATCTATAACAGATTATTTCTTTAGATTTAGATAGCTTAGGAGACTTACATTGCTTTACATTGCCGTGTGGCTCAAGCTTTGAGCTCGGACTTTGCTTGTGAACTACGACTTTTTTGCTTTTGGCTTCTCCTCATGTGCTTGAGTGACTAATGTGGCCTCAGTCCTCTTAATTGGTGTTTGTATCGTCCTTCTCTTCAATTTAGAATTGTATGGTTGCTTTGGAGCCGACCTCTCCTTTGGAGCTGATTGGAACAACAACTTCTTGGGAGTGTAATTCTTGTTTAGGGATTTTGGCACAAAGGTTCGATACATGCTCTGTTTGAGTAGTCCCCAAGTATTGATTGGCTGGGAATATTGACGCCAAAAATTCTTCTTGTCGCCACCATTCTTGTGCTTCTCCAACTAGGGTGTCTAAGGCATAGGAAAGCCTTTCTTCTTTAGGTATGTGATGGGAGCGGAACCAATGCTCTAAGTCTTCTTCCCATTGAATGTATGCCTCAGATCCTTGTTGAAAACCTGAAAAATAGATGTAATTGGATAGGTCTTTCCCAATGATCATCTCTTCCAGCCTCACTTTTGACTTCCTCCTCTTCAACAAACTCTTCTGGAGACCTTTGAGACTCAGTCTCATATTCATGGTTGAAGTAAGGAATCTCACACCATGGTCTATCCCCTTCTTCACGTTCTGAACTAGTCTCTTCATAGTTTTCTTCTTCATCATGGCATGATTCATCTTCAGCAAAACTTGACACTTCTTCATAGGCGTGTTGCTTGAGCCTCTGTTCATCTCTTGATTTGTTTTTGCAAATCAAATTCGTGGTGTTGATCCTCCAAACTGTCATGAAAGCCAACTTCTTCACAGAAACTTCATTCTGATTTTTCTTCATCATGCACATTAGTTTCTTCCTCTAAACCGATTTGAGAGCTAGTAACTCCAATGTCTTCTTCTTCATAGAGCGACCCTTTCTGACTCTGTCTCATCATCCCAGTGTTCTTCATTACGTTCATAGCCTTCTCCAGTACTGAATTCAGAATCAGCACCTCCTTCCCACGAAGTTAGGGTCATATCCTTCGTCTCCACTCCCTGAGGGGTCCAGTGCTTCACCCCAATCGATCTCTGAGGTGTTAAACTCACTTCTTTCATCCTCTACATCAGATTCATAGTCCATGGCGGATGGTTCCTGCAAAAGATTCAACACAATATCAAAGCTCTAGCAACTAAAAAGAACCGATTTAGACAATTTAAGCCAATTGGACACAGTTTGGGAAAACAACTTTAAAAAAAATATTAAATGGACTCCAAAATTTGAAATTCTACTTGATAAATCTTTTTAAGAGATTAAATTAACAAAATCAAAAAGAAAAAATATTTTTTTGGAAATTTTCGGATTTTATACGACTCAAACAAAACAGATCAAAATCCAGAAGCGATTTTTGATATATCTGAGATTTAATTCTCAAACAAATACCAAACGAACTTCTAAATTCTGGGATAAAATTTTTATGGGTTTTCAAGACTCTAAGAAAAGCATAACAAAAGACGAAATAATTTTTTTGAGTTTTTATGGATTTTATAAAATTGACACAACAAAATTGACGAAAAACTTAAACTGTGAAATCAGAAACTTTTTATGGGGTTTTTATTTATGAAATCGAAAAAAATAACAAACTGAAGCAAATAATTTATTCTTTTTGTTTTTATGAAAGATACTGAAGCAAACTAGCAAGAACAAAAGAAAGAAAAATGATTTTTATATGTTTTCGATTTTTTTAATGAAAATTGAAACAACAAAACAGAAAATTAAAAGGGATAGAGGTTGGATGAATACAACCTGATGGGTAGGAGCTTTTGAAGCTCTGATACCAATGATATAAGACTCGGATGGGGAGTCTTTGGTCCGGATCTGAAGTAGAGTCGAAGTTAGCTCGAAGCTCCTCCTCTACTATCACTGCAAAACCGGTGTGGAAGGCTAGACAAGCAGCTCATAGCTCCTCTTGTGAAACCTGATGAATGGGGGTCGTGATGATGGATCGATAAGCACCACAGGGAGTGTGAGAGGCTCCTTGATACAGCTTAGAATCGTGGCTTTGTGAATCACACACAAAGACAAGATCAGAGACAAAAAGTTTCAGCAACTTTCAAGCTAAGAGAATTCTCGTTTATTGATGTAGGGTAAAATAAAATGATACACGGCCGGGGATCTTATAGTTTGATCCTTACGGCTACAACCTCTAGGGTTATGACTCAAATCAAAACAACAGGACTTGTACGAAAAATAAAAAGAAAACAACACACACTCTCAATGGAAACAACATGATGTTTCCTTATATGGAAAGTGTAACTACAGACACAAAATAAAAAGAAATAAAATAAAAAGACTCTCTTTGGGACTCGAACTAGACTCATTGTGGGCTTACTAGAGCCACTAGGCGGGGGGGCCTTATCACCTGCAAGAAGACATGAATAATTGAAAACAAAAGCGAACCTGTGAGTTGGACTCAGAGTGTGGACTCATCATTGTTGACGTCGTGTGGAGTGTAGAGTAGAGCTTGTATAGGCTGAATTGAATTCTTCTCTTAGTTTATCCCTCCTAGCTCTTGTGATAGGTCCAGCTATCTCTGGAATATTGATGACATGATCGTCTTCCACTTGACGCACTTGTTTCGCTACATGTTTGTCGTGTGGTCCTACACTCAACGCCTTGGCTTTAGCTCGGGTTACTGGACCTTCTTGAGTCTTTTCCTCAGCATGTCCTTCACGTGTGTCTTCGTCTAATGGTTCAGTCGCTGGATTGATGTCCGCATCATAGGTGGAGAAGCAAGTCAAAGTAAGAAAAAAGCAATATTGCTTATCCCACAGTTCTGTTAGTTATTTGAATCTCATAGGAATTTCTAATGGTGAATTTGGGAGTTGTAGGAAGAAGACACATATGGAGGATGAAACAACATCCATTGATGTGAATATGAAGAATCAAAGCTTTCATTTCCAAGGATTTGACCATTTTCAAGTTGAGAATCCCAAAAATGGAGTTATGACCCTTCAAGATAGAAATGATAGTGAATAGAAGTGTTGAAGTCTTAAAGTAGTTAAAGTATGCTACCAAGGTGGAGAAGCAAGTCAAAGTAAGAAAAAAGCATTATAGCTTATCCCACAGGTATATTAGTTATTTGAATCTTATAGGAGTTTCTAATGGTGAATTTGGTAGTTGTAGCAAGAAGACACATATGGAGGATGAAACAACATCCACTGAAGTGAATATGAAGAATCAAAGCTTTCATTTCCAAGGATTTGATAATTTTCAAGTTGAGAATCCCAAAAACGGAGTTATGACCCTTCAAGATAGAAATGATAGTGAATAGAAGTGTTGAAGTCTTAAAGTAGTTAAAGTATGCTACCAAGGTGGAGAAGCAAGTCAAAGTAAGAAAAAAGCAATATTACTTATCCCAAAGTTCTGTTAGTTATTAGAATCTCATAGGAGTTTCTAATGGTGAATTTGGGAGTTGTTGCTAGAAGACACATATGGAGGCTGAAACAACATCCACTGATATGAATATGAAGAATCAAAACTTTCATTTCCAAGGATTTGACCATTTTTAAGCTGAGAATCCCAAAAACGGAGTTATGACCCTTCAAGATAGAAATGATAGTGAATAGAAGTGTTGAAGTCTTAAAGTAGTTAAAGTATGCTACCAAGGTGGAGAAGCAAGTCAAAGTAAGAAAAAAGCAATATAGCTTATCCCACAGTTCTGTTAGTTATTTGAATCTCATAGGAGTTTCTAATGGTGAATTTGGGAGTTGTAGGAAGAAGACACATATGGAGGATGAAACAACATCCATTGATGTGAATATGAAGAATCAAAGCTTTCATTTCCAAGGATTTGACCATTTTCAAGTTGAGAATCCCAAAAATGGAGTTATGACCCTTCAAGATAGAAATGATAGTGAATAGAAGTGTTGAAGTCTTAAAGTAGTTAAAGTATGCTACCAAGGTGGAGAAGCAAGTCAAAGTAAGAAAAAAGCATTATAGCTTATCCCACAGGTATATTAGTTATTTGAATCTCATAGGAGTTTCTAATGGTGAATTTGGGAGTTGTAGCAAGAAGACACATATGGAGGATGAAACAACATCCACTGATATGAATATGAAGAATCAAAGCTTACATTTCCAAGGATTTGACAATTTTCAAGCTAAGAATCCTAAAAAAAGAGTTATGACCCTTCAAGATAGAAACGATAGTGAATAGAAGTGTTGAAGTCTTAAAGTAGTTAAAGTATGCTACCATGGTGGAGAAGCAAGTCAAAGTAAGAAAAAAGCTATATAGCTTATCCCACAGTTCTGTTAGTTATTTGAATCTCATAGGAGTTTCTAATGGTGAATTTGGGAGTTGTAGCAAGAAGACACATATGGAGGATGAAACAACATCCACTCGATGTGAATATGAAGAATCAAAGCTTTCATTTCCAAGGATTTGACAATTTTCAAGCTAAGAATCCTAAAAACAGAGTTATGACCCTTCAAGATAGAAATGATAGTGAATAGAAGTGTTGAAATCTTAAAGTAGTTAAAGTATGCTACCAAGGTGGAGAAGCAAGTCAAAGTAAGAAAAAAGCAATATTGCTTATCCCAAAGTTCTGTTAGTTATTAGAATCTCATAGGAGTTTCTAATGGTGAATTTGGTAGTTGTAGCTAGAAGACACATATGGAGGCTGAAACAACATCCACTGATATGAATATGAAGAATCAAAGCTTTCATTTCCAAGGATTTGACCATTTTTAAGCTGAGAATCCCAAAAACGGAGTTATGACCCTTCAAGATAGAAATGATAGTGAATAGAAGAAGTGTTGAAGTCTTAAAGTAGTTAAAGTATGCTACCTAGGTGGAGAAGCAAGTCAAAGTAAGAAAAAAGCATTATAGCTTATCCCACAGTTCTGTTAGTTATTTGAATCTCATAGGAGTTTCTAATGGTGAATTTGGGAGTTGTAGCAAGAAGATATAGATGGAGGCTGAAACAACATCCATTGATGTGAATATGAAGAATCAAAGCTTTCATTTCCAAGGATTTGACCATTTTCAAGCTGAGAATCCCAAAAACGGAGTTATGACCCTTCAAGATAGAAATGATAGTGAATAGAAGTGTTGAAGTCTTAAAGTAGTTAAAGTATGCTACCAAGGTGGAGAAGCAAGTCAAAGTAAGAAACAAGCAATATAGCTTATCCCAAAGTTCTGTTAGTTATTAGAATCTCATAGGAGTTTCTAATGGTGAATTTGGGAGTTGTAGCTAGAAGACACATATGGAGGCTGAAACAACATCCACTGATATGAATATGAAGAATCAAAGCTTTCATTTCCAAAGATTTGACCATTTTTAAGCAGAGAATCCTAAAATGGAGTTATGACCCTTCAAGATAGAAATGATAGTGAATAGAAGTGTTGAAGTCTTAAAGTAGTTGAAATATACTACCAAGGTGGAGAAGCAAGTCAATGTAAGAAAAAAGTAATATAGCTTATCCCACAGTTCTGTTAGTTATTTGAATCTCATAGGAGTTTCTAATGGTGAATTTGGGAGTTGTAGCAAGAAGACACATATGGAGGATGAAACAACATCCACTGATGTGAATATGAAGAATCAAAGCTTTCATTTCCAAGGATTTGATAATTTTCAAGTTGAGAACCCAAAAAACGGAGTTATGACCCTTCAAGATAGAAATGATAGTGAATAGAAGTGTTGAAGTCTTAAAGTAGTTGAAATATACTACCAAGGTGGAGAAGCAAGTCAATGTAACAAAAAAGTAATATAGCTTATCCCACAGTTCTGTTAGTTATTTGAATCTCATAGGAGTTTCTAATGGTGAATTTGGGAGTTGTAGCAAGAAGACACATATGGAGGATGAAACAACATCCATTGATGTGAATATGAAGAATCAAAGCTTTCATTTCCAAGGATTTGATAATTTTCAAGTTGAGAACTCCAAAAACGGAGTTATGACCCTTCAAGATAGAAATGATAGTGAATAGAAGTGTTGAAGTCTTAAAGTAGTTAAAGTATGCTACCAAGGTGGAGAAGCAAGTCAAAGTAAGAAACAAGCAATATAGCTTATCCCACAGTTTTGTTAGTTATTTGAATCTCATAGGAGTTTCTAATGGTGAATTTGGGAGTTGTAGCAAGAAGACACATATGGAGGATGAAACAACATCCACTGATATGAATATCAAGAATCAAAGCTTTCATTTCCAAGGATTTGACAATTTTCAAGCTAAGAATCCTAAAAACAGAGTTATGACCCTTCAAGATAGAAATGATAGTGAATAGAACTGTTGAAGTCTTAAAATAGTTAGAGTATGCTACCAAGGTGGAGAAGCAAGTCAAAGTAAGAAAAAAAGCTATATAGCTTATCCCACAGTTCTGTTAGTTATTTGAATCTCATAGGAGTTTCTAATGGTGAATTTGGGAGTTGTAGCAAGAAGACACATATGGAGGATGAAACAACATCCACTGATATGAATATGAAGAATCAAAGCTTACATTTCCAAGGATTTGACAATTTTCAAGCTAAGAATCCTGAAAAAAGAGTTATGACCCTTCAAGATAGAAACGATAGTGAATAGAAGTGTTGAAGTCTTAAAGTAGTTAAAGTATGCTACCATGGTGGAGAAGCAAGTCAAAGTAAGAAAAAAGCTATATAGCTTATCCCACAGTTCTGTTAGTTATTTGAATCTCATAGGAGTTTCTAATGGTGAATTTGGGAGTTGTAGCAAGAAGACACATATGGAGGATGAAACAACATCCACTGATATGAATATGAAGAATCAAAGCTTTCATTTCCAAGGATTTGACAATTTTCAAGCTAAGAATCCTAAAAACAGAGTTATGACCCTTCAAGATAGAAATGATAGTGAATAGAAGTGTTGAAATCTTAAAGTAGTTAAAGTATGCTACCAAGGTGGAGAAGAAGTCACAGTAAGAAAAAAATTGCTTATCCCAATGTTCTGTTAGTTATTAGAATCTCATAGGAGTTTCTAATGGTGAATTTGGGAGTTGTAGCTAGAAGACACATATGGAGGCTGAAACAACATCCACTGATATGAATATGAAGAATCAAAGCTTTCAATTCCAAGGATTTGACCATTTTTAAGCTGAGAATCCCAAAAACGGAGTTATGACCCTTCAAGATAGAAATGATAGTGAATAGAAGTGTTGAAGTCTTAAAGTAGTTAAAGTATGCTACCAAGGTGGAGAAGCAAGTCAAAGTAAGAAAAAAGCAATATATCTTATCCCAAAGTTCTGTTAGTTATTTGAATCTCATAGGAGTTTCTAATGGTGAATTTGGGAGTTGTTGCAAGAAGACACATATAGAGGATGAAACAACATCCATTGATGTGAATATGAAGAATCAAAGCTTTCATTTCCAAGGATTTGATAATTTTCAAGTTGAGAACCCCAAAAACGGAGTTATGACCCTTCAAGATAGAAATGATAGTGAATAGAAGTGTTGAAATCTTAAAGTAGTTAAAGTATGCTACCAAGGTGGAGAAGCAAGTCAAAGTAAGAAAAAAGCTATATTGCTTATCCCAAAGTTCTGTTAGTTATTAGAATCTCATAGGAGTTTCTAATGGTGAATTTGGGAGTTGTAGCTAGAAGACACATATGGAGGCTGAAACAACATCCACTGATATGAATATGAAGAATCAAAGCTTTCATTTCCAAAAGATTTGACCATTTTTTAGCAGAGAATCCTAAAATGGAGTTATGACCCTTCAAGATAGAAATGATAGTGAATAGAAGTGTTGAAGTCTTAAAGTAGTTGAAATATACTACCAAGGTGGAGAAGCAAGTCAATGTAAGAAAAAAGTAATATAAGCTTATCCCACAGTTCAGTTAGTTATTCGAATCTCATCGGAGTTTCTAATGGTGAATTAGGGGGTGGTAGCAAGACGACACATATAGAGGATGAAACAACATCCACCGATGTGTATATGAAGAATCAAAGCTTTCATTTCCAAGGATTTGATAATTTTCAAGTTGAGAACCCCAAAAACGGAGTTATGACCCTTCAAGATAGAAATGATAGTGAATAGAAGTGTTGAAGTCTTAAAGTAGTTGAAATATACTACCAAGGTGGAGAAGCAAGTCAATGTAAGAAAAAAGTAATATAGCTTATCCCACAGTTCTGTTAGTTATTTGAATCTCATAAAAGTTTCTAATGGTGAATTTGGGAGTTGTAGCAAAAAGACACATATGGAGGATGAAACAACATCCACTGATGTGAATATGAAGAATCAAAGCTTTCATTTCCAAGGATTTGATAATTTTCAAGTTGAGAACCCCAAAAACGGAGTTATGACCCTTCAAGATAGAAATGATAGTGAATAGAAGTGTTGAAGTCTTAAAGTAGTTAAAGTATGCTACCAAGGTGGAGAAGCAAGTCAAAGTAAGAAACAAGCAATATAGCTTATCCCACAGTTTTGTTAGTTATTTGAATCTCATAGGAGTTTCTAATGGTGAATTTGGGAGTTGTAGCAAGAAGACACATATGGAGATTGAAACAACATCCACTGATATGAATATCAAGAATCAAAGCTTTCATTTCCAAGGATTTGACAATTTTCAAGCTAAGAATCCTAAAAACAAAGTTATGACCCTTCAAGATAGAAATGATAGTGAATAGAACTGTTGAAGTCTTAAAATAGTTAAAGTATGCTACCAAGGTGGAGAAGCAAGTCAAAGTAAGAAAAAAGCAATATAGCTTATCCCACATTTCTGTTAGTTATTTGAATCTCATAGGAGTTTCTAATGGTGAATTGGGGAGTTGTAGCAAGAAGACACATATGGAGGATGAAACAACATCCACTGATATGAATATGAAGAATCAAAGCTTTCATTTCCAAGGATTGGACAATTTTCAAGCTAAGAATCCTAAAAATAGAGTTATGACCCTTCAAGATAGAAATGATAGTGAATAGAAGTGTTGAAGGCTTAAAGTAGTTAAAGTATGCTACCAAGGTGGAGAAGCAAGTCAAAGTAAGAAAAAAGCAATATTACTTATCCCAAAGTTCTGTTAGTTATTAGAATCTCATAGGAGTTTCTAATGGTGAATTTGGGAGTTGTTGCTAGAAGACACATATGGAGGCTGAAACAACATCCACTGATATGAATATGAAGAATCAAAACTTTCATTTCCAAGGATTTGACCATTTTTAAGCTGAGAATCCCAAAAACGGAGTTATGACCCTTCAAGATAGAAATGATAGTGAATAGAAGTGTTGAAGTCTTAAAGTAGTTAAAGTATGCTACCAAGGTGGAGAAGCAAGTCAAAGTAAGAAAAAAGCAATATAGCTTATCCCACAGTTCTGTTAGTTATTTGAATCTCATAGGAGTTTCTAATGGTGAATTTGGGAGTTGTAGCAAGAAGACACATATGGAGGATGAAACAACATCCATTGATGTGAATATGAAGAATCAAAGCTTTCATTTCCAACAATTTGACCATTTTCAAGTTGAGAATCCCAAAAATGGAGTTATGACCCTTCAAGATAGAAATGATAGTGAATAGAAGTGTTGAAGTCTTAAAGTAGTTAAAGTATGCTACCAAGGTGGAGAAGCAAGTCAAAGTAAGAAAAAAGCATTATAGCTTATCCCACAGGTATATTAGTTATTTGAATCTTATAGGAGTTTCTAATGGTGAATTTGGTAGTTGTAGCAAGAAGACACATATGGAGGATGAAACAACATCCACTGATGTGAATATGAAGAATCAAAGCTTTCATTTCCAAGGATTTGATAATTTTTCAAGTTGAGAATCCCAACAACGGAGTTATGACCCTTCAAGATAGAAATGATAGTGAATAGAAGTGTTGAAGTCTTAAAGTAGTTAAAGTATGCTACCAAGGTGGAGAAGCAAGTCAAAGTAAGAAAAAAAGCTATATAGCTTATCCCACAGTTCTGTTAGTTATTTGAATCTCATAGGAGTTTCTAATGGTGAATTTGGGAGTTGTAGCTAGAAGACACATATGGAGGCTGAAACAACATCCACTGATATGAATATGAAGAATCAAAGCTTTCAATTCCAAGGATTTGACCATTTTTAAGCTGAGAATCCCAAAAACGGAGTTATGACCCTTCAAGATAGAAATGATAGTGAATAGAAGTGTTGAAGTCTTAAAGTAGTTGAAATATACTACCAAGGTGGAGAAGCAAGTCAATGTAACAAAAAAGTAATATAGCTTATCCCACAGTTCTGTTAGTTATTTGAATCTCATAGGAGTTTCTAATGGTGAATTTGGGAGTTGTAGCAAGAAGACACATATGGAGGATGAAACAACATCCACTGATGTGAATATGAAGAATCAAAGCTTTCATTTCCAAGGATTTGATAATTTTCAAGTTGAGAACCCCAAAAACGGAGTTATGACCCTTCAAGATAGAAATGATAGTGAATAGAAGTGTTGAAGTCTTAAAGTAGTTAAAGTATGCTACCAAGGTGGAGAAGCAAGTCAAAGTAAGAAACAAGCAATATAGCTTATCCCACAGTTTTGTTAGTTATTTGAATCTCATAGGAGTTTCTAATGGTGAATTTGGGAGTTGTAGCAAGAAGACACATATGGAGGATGAAACAACATCCACTGATATGAATATCAAGAATCAAAGCTTTCATTTCCAAGGATTTGACAATTTTCAAGCTAAGAATCCTAAAAACAGAGTTATGACCCTTCAAGATAGAAATGATAGTGAATAGAACTGTTGAAGTCTTAAAATAGTTAGAGTATGCTACCAAGGTGGAGAAGCAAGTCAAAGTAAGAAAAAAAGCTATATAGCTTATCCCACAGTTCTGTTAGTTATTTGAATCTCATAGGAGTTTCTAATGGTGAATTTGGGAGTTGTAGCAAGAAGACACATATGGAGGATGAAACAACATCCACTGATATGAATATGAAGAATCAAAGCTTACATTTCCAAGGATTTGACAATTTTCAAGCTTAGAATCCTAAAAAAAGAGTTATGACCCTTCAAGATAGAAACGATAGTGAATAGAAGTGTTGAAGTCTTAAAGTAGTTAAAGTATGCTACCATGGTGGAGAAGCAAGTCAAAGTAAGAAAAAAGCTATATAGCTTATCCCACAGTTCTGTTAGTTATTTGAATCTCATAGGAGTTTCTAATGGTGAATTTGGGAGTTGTAGAAGACACATATGGAGGCTGAAACAACATCCACTGATATGAATATGAAGAATCAAAGCTTTCAATTCCAAGGATTTGACCATTTTTAAGCTGAGAATCCCAAAAACGGAGTTATGACCCTTCAAGATAGAAATGATAGTGAATACAAGTGTTGAAGTCTTAAAGTAGTTGAAATATACTACCAAGGTGGAGAAGCAAGTCAATGTAACAAAAAAGTAATATAGCTTATCCCACAGTTCTGTTAGTTATTTGAATCTCATAGGAGTTTCTAATGGTGAATTTGGGAGTTGTAGCAAGAAGACACATATGGAGGATGAAACAACATCCACTGATGTGAATATGAATAACCAAAGCTTTCATTTCCAAGTAGGTGATAAGTTTCAAGTTGAGAACCCCAAAAAACGGAGTTATGACCCTTCAAGATAGAAATGATAGTGAATAGAAGTGTTGAAGTCTTAAAGTAGTTGGAAATATACTACCAAGGTGGAGAAGCAAGTCAATGTAACAAAAAAGTAATATAGCTTATCCCACAGTTCTGTTAGTTATTTGAATCTCATAGGAGTTTCTAATGGTGAATTTGGGAGTTGTAGCAAGAAGACACATATGGAGGATGAAACAACATCCACTGATGTGAATATGAAGAATCAAAGCTTTCATTTCCAAGGATTTGATAATTTTCAAGTTGAGAACCCCAAAAACGGAGTTATGACCCTTCAAGATAGAAATGATAGTGAATAGAAGTGTTGAAGTCTTAAAGTAGTTAAAGTATGCTACCAAGGTGGAGAAGCAAGTCAAAGTAAGAAACAAGCAATATAGCTTATCCCACAGTTTTGTTAGTTATTTGAATCTCATAGGAGTTTCTAATGGTGAATTTGGGAGTTGTAGCAAGAAGACACATATGGAGGATGAAACAACATCCACTGATATGAATATCAAGAATCAAAGCTTTCATTTCCAAGGATTTGACAATTTTCAAGCTAAGAATCCTAAAAACAGAGTTATGACCCTTCAAGATAGAAATGATAGTGAATAGAACTGTTGAAGTCTTAAAATAGTTAGAGTATGCTACCAAGGTGGAGAAGCAAGTCAAAGTAAGAAAAAAAGCTATATAGCTTATCCCACAGTTCTGTTAGTTATTTGAATCTCATAGGAGTTTCTAATGGTGAATTTGGGAGTTGTAGCAAGAAGACACATATGGAGGATGAAACAACATCCACTGATATGAATATGAAGAATCAAAGCTTACATTTCCAAGGATTTGACAATTTTCAAGCTAAGAATCCTGAAAAAAGAGTTATGACCCTTCAAGATAGAAACGATAGTGAATAGAAGTGTTGAAGTCTTAAAGTAGTTAAAGTATGCTACCATGGTGGCGAAGCAAGTCAAAGTAAGAAAAAAGCTATATAGCTTATCCCACAGTTCTGTTAGTTATTTGAATCTCATAGGAGTTTCTAATGGTGAATTTGGGAGTTGTAGCTAGAAGACACATATGGAGGCTGAAACAACATCCACTGATATGAATATGAAGAATCAAAGCTTTCAATTCCAAGGATTTGACCATTTTTAAGCTGAGAATCCCAAAAACGGAGTTATGACCCTTCAAGATAGAAATGATAGTGAATAGAAGTGTTGAAGTCTTAAAGTAGTTGAAATATACTACCAAGGTGGAGAAGCAAGTCAATGTAACAAAAAAGTAATATAGCTTATCCCACAGTTCTGTTAGTTATTTGAATCTCATAGGAGTTTCTAATGGTGAATTTGGGAGTTGTAGCAAGAAGACACATATGGAGGATGAAACAACATCCACTGATGTGAATATGAAGAATCAAAGCTTTCATTTCCAAGGATTTGATAATTTTCAAGTTGAGAACCCCAAAAACGGAGTTATGACCCTTCAAGATAGAAATGATAGTGAATAGAAGTGTTGAAGTCTTAAAGTAGTTAAAGTATGCTACCAAGGTGGAGAAGCAAGTCAAAGTAAGAAACAAGCAATATAGCTTATCCCACAGTTTTGTTAGTTATTTGAATCTCATAGGAGTTTCTAATGGTGAATTTGGGAGTTGTAGCAAGAAGACACATATGGAGGATGAAACAACATCCACTGATATGAATATCAAGAATCAAAGCTTTCATTTCCAAGGATTTGACAATTTTCAAGCTAAGAATCCTAAAAACAGAGTTATGACCCTTCAAGATAGAAATGATAGTGAATAGAACTGTTGAAGTCTTAAAATAGTTAAAGTATGCTACCAAGGTGGAGAAGCAAGTCAAAGTAAGAAAAAAAGCTATATAGCTTATCCCACAGTTCTGTTAGTTATTTGAATCTCATAGGAGTTTCTAATGGTGAATTTGGGAGTTGTAGCAAGAAGACACATATGGAGGATGAAACAACATCCACTGATATGAATATGAAGAATCAAAGCTTACATTTCCAAGGATTTGACAATTTTCAAGCTAAGAATCCTGAAAAAAGAGTTATGACCCTTCAAGATAGAAACGATAGTGAATAGAAGTGTTGAAGTCTTAAAGTAGTTAAAGTATGCTACCATGGTGGCGAAGCAAGTCAAAGTAAGAAAAAAGCTATATAGCTTATCCCACAGTTCTGTTAGTTATTTGAATCTCATAGGAGTTTCTAATGGTGAATTTGAGAGTTGTAGCAAGAAGACACATATGGAGGATGAAACAACATCCACTGATATGAATATGAAGAATCAAAGCTTTCATTTCCAAGGATTTGACAATTTTGGGAGCTAAGAATCCTAAAAAACGGAGTTATGACCCTTCAAGATAGAAATGATAGTGAATAGAAGTGTTGAAGTCTTAAAGTAGTTAAAGTATGCTACCAAGGTAGAGAAGCAAGTCAAAGTAAGAAACAAGCAATATAGCTTATCAAAAATGTTCTGTTAGTTATTAGAATCTCATAGGAGTTTCTAATGGTGAATTTGGGAGTTGTAGCTAGAAGACACATATGGAGGCTGAAACAACATCCACTGATATGAATATGAAGAATCAAAGCTTTCAATTCCAGGGATTTGACCATTTTTAAGTTGGAGAATCCCAAAAGGGGAGTTATGACCCTTCAAGATAGAAATGATAGTGAATAGAAGTGTTGAAGTCTTAAAAGTAGTTAAAGTATGCTACCAAGGTGGAGAAGCAAGTCAAAGTAAAAAAAAAGCAATATATCTTATCCCAAAAGTTCTGTTAGTTATTTGAATCTCATAGGAGTTTCTAATGGTGAATTTGGGAGTTGTTGCAAGAAGACACATATAGAGGATGAAACAACATCCATTGATGTGAATATGAAGAATCAAAACTTTCATTTCCAAGGATTTGATAATTTTCAAGTTGAGAACCCCAAAAGGAGTTATGACCCTTCAAGATAGAAATGATAGTGAATAGAAGTGTTGAAATCTTAAAGTAGTTAAAGTATGCTACCAAGGTGGAGAAGCAAGTCAAAGTAAGAAAAAAGCAATATTGCTTATCCCAAAGTTCTGTTAGTTATTAGAATCTCATAGGAGTTTCTAATGGTGAATTTGGGAGTTGTAGCTAGAAGACACATATGGAGGCTGAAATAACATCCACTGATATGAATATGAAGAATCAAAGCTTTCATTTCCAAAGATTTGACCATTTTTAAGCAGAGAATCCTAAAATGGAGTTATGACCCTTCAAGATAGAAATGATAGTGAATAGAAGTGTTGAAGTCTTAAAGTAGTTAAATATACTACCAAGGTGGAGAAGCAAGTCAAAGTAAGAAAAAAGTAATATGGCTTATCCCACAGTTCTGTTAATTATTTGAATCTCATAGGAGTTTCTAATGGTGAATTTGGGAGTTGTAGCAGAAGACACATATGGAGGATGAAACAACATCCACTGATGTGAATATGAAGAATCAAAGCTTTCATTTCCAAGGATTTGATAATTTTCAAGTTGAGAAACCCCAAAAACGAGTTATGACCCTTCAAGATAGAAATGATAGTGAATAGAAGTGTTGAAGTCTTAAAGTAGTTGAAAT
Organism: Cardamine occulta; assembly: GCA_028015245.1. Lineage (NCBI taxonomy): Eukaryota > Viridiplantae > Streptophyta > Magnoliopsida > Brassicales > Brassicaceae > Cardamine > Cardamine occulta. The sequence continues at coordinate 26,130,503 of CM051386.1, read as the reverse complement.
ATACTACCAAGGTGGAGAAGCAAGTCAATGTAAGAAAAAAGTAATATAGCTTATCCCACAGCTTCTATTAGTTATTTGAATCTCATGGGAGTTTCTAATGGTGAATTTGGGAGTTGTAGCAAGAAAACACATATGGAGGATGAAAGCAACATCCACTGATGTGAATATGAAGAATCAAAGCTTCATTTCCAAGGATTTGATAATTTTCAAGTTGAGAACCCCAAAAACGGGAGTTATGACCCTTCAAGATAGAAATGATAGTGAATAGAAGTGTTGAAGTCTTAAAGTAGTTAAAGTATGCTACCAAGGTGGAGAAGCAAGTCAAAGTAAGAAAAAAGATTATAACCTATCCACAGGTATATTAGTTATTTGAATCTTATAGGAGTTTCTAATGGTGAATTTGGTAGTTGTAGCAAGAAGAACATATGGAGGATGAAACAACATCCACTGATATGAATATGAAGAATCAAAGCTTTCATTTCCAAGGATTTGATAATTTTCAAGTTGAGAATCCAAGAAACGGAGTTATGACCCTTCAAGATAGAAATGATAGTGAATAGAAGTGTTGAAGTCTTAAAGTGGTTAAAATATGCTACCAAGGTGGAGAAGCAAGTCAAAGTAAGAAAAAAAACTATATAGCTTATCCCACAGTTCTGTTAGTTATTGGAATCTCATAGGAGTTTCTAATGGTGAATTTGGGAGTTGTAGCAAGAAGACACATATGGAGGATGAAACAACATCCACTGATATGATTATGAAGAATCAAAGCTAACATTTCCAAGGATTTGACAATTTTCAAGCTTAGAATCCTAAAAATGAGTTATGACCCTTCAAGATAGTAACGGTCCTGAATAGAAGGGTTGAAGCCTGAAAGTAGGTAAAGTATGCTACCATGGTGGAGAAGCAAGTCGAAGTAAGGAAAAAGCTATATAGCTTATCCTACAGATTCAGTTAGTTATTTGAATCTCATAGGAGTTTCTAATGGTGAATTTGGGAGTTGTAGCAAGAACACACATTTGGAGGATGAAACAACATCCACTGATATGAATATGAAGAATCAAAGCTTTCATTTCCAAGGATTTGACAATTTTCAAGCTAAGAATCCTAAAAACGGAGTTATGACCCTTCAAGATAGAAATGATAGTGAATAGAAGTGTTGAAATCTCAAAGTAGTTGAAGCATGCTACCAAGGTGAAGAAGCAAGTCAAAGTAAGAAAAAGCCATTTTGCTTATCCCAAAGTTCTGTTAGTTATTAGAATCTCATAGGGAGTTCCAATGGTGAATTTAGGAGTTGAGCTAGGAGACACATATGGAAGCTGAAACAGCGTCCTACGATATGAATATGAAGAATCAAAGCTTTTCGTTTCGAAGGATTTGACCATTTTTAAGTAAGAATCCCAAAAGCGGAGTTATGACCCATCGAAGATAGAAATGATAGTGAATAGAAGTGTTGGAGAATCTTAAAAGTAGTTAAAAGTATGCTACCAAGGTGGAGAAAGGTATTTAGTCAAAGTAAGAAAAAGCAATATAAACATCCCACAGTTCTGTTAGTTATTTGAATCTCTTAGGAGTTTCTAATGGGTGAATTTGGGAGTTGTAGCAAGAAGACGCATATCAAGGATGAAACAACATCCACTGATATGAGCCTCCTGAATCAAAGCTTTCATTTCCAAAGGATTTGACAATTTTCAAGCTAAGAATCCTAAAGCGAAGTTATGACCATTAAGATAGAAATGATAAAGTGAATAGAACTGTTGAAGTCTTAAAATAGTTAAGTATACTGCCAAGGTGGAGAAGCAAGTCAAAGTAAGAAAAAAAGCTATATAGCTTATCCCACGATTCTATTTAGTTATTTGAATCTCATAGGAGTTTCTAATGGTGAATTTGGGAGTTGAGCAAGAGCACATATGGAAGATGAAACAACATCCACTGATATGAATATGAAGAATCAAGCTTACATTTCAAGGATTGACAAGCCAGGAATCTAAAAAAGGAGTTATGACCCTTCAAGATAGAAACGATGAAGTGAATAAAGTATTGAAGTCTTAAAGTAGTTAAAGTATGCTACCATGGTGGAGAAGCAAGTCAAAGTAAGAAAAAAGCTACTATAAACAGATCCCACAGTTCTATTAGTTATTTGAATCCATAGGAGTTTCTAATGGTTAGTTAGGAGTTATAGCAAGAAAGCACATATGGGATGAAACAGCACATCCTTTGATATGAATATGAAGAATCAAGCTTTCATTTCAAAGTTTGACAATTTTCAATAAGAATCCTAAAACAGAGTTATGACCCTTCAAGATAGAAATGATAGTGAATAGAAGTATTTGAAATCTTAAAAGTAGTTAAAGTATGCTACCAAGGTGGAAAAGCATGTCAAAGTAAGAAAAAAAGCAGTGTACTTATCCCAAAAGTTACATTGGATTATTAAGAAACTCATAGGAGTTTCTGTTGAGTAGACCCAAAAGGAGTTAGAGCTAGAAGACACATATGAAGGCTGAAACAACATCCTCTGATATGAATATGAAGAATCAAGCTTTCATTTCCAGGATTTGACCATTTTAATTTGGAGAATCCCATCCTTTGAGTTATGACCCTTCAAGATAGAAATGATAGTGAATAGAAGTGTTGAAGTCTTAAAGTAGTTAGAAGTATGCCTTCAAGGTGGAGAAGCAAGTCAAAGTAAAGAAAAGCAATGTATCTTATCCAAGGATTCTGTCAGTTATTTGAATCTCATAGGAGTTTCTATTAGTGAATTGGGGAGTTGTTTTTTTTTTTTTTCTGGGATCAAACAACATCCTTTGATGTGAATATGAAGAATCAAAGCTTTCATTTCCAAGGATTTGATAATTTTCAAGTTGAGAACCCCAAAAACAGATTCCTGTTATTTTTTTTGAATTAGAAGCGTTGGTGAATAGAGAGTGTTGAAGTCTTAAATGATTGAAATATACTACCAAGGTGGAGAAAGCGAAGTCAATAACAGAAAAAAGTAATATAAGCTGATCCACAGTTCTGTTAGTTATTTAGAATCTCATAGGAGTTTCTAATGGGCCCAGGAGTTATGTAGAAGGCACATATGGAGAAGTTGAAACAACATCCATTGATGTGAATATGAAGAATCAAAGCTTTCATTTCCAAGGTTGATAATTT
>CM051386.1:26072901-26127253 GCA_028015245.1 Cardamine occulta | reverse complement strand
TTTTAGCTCTGATACCAGATGATACAAGCACGGAATCACACCAAGCTTAGATCACTTGATGATCAAAGAATTCCAAGCTTTGACTCATGGAAGGTGGAATTGTAAGTAGAGATGGAGGTGATGTTTTGTGATTGACTCTCTCAATCGGTGGGCTTGATTGACTCGCTCAATCGGTGGAGAACTAGACTTGTTTGAATCACACAAACAATCCTAATCCTATAATCTCAAGAATCAAATGAATCTCTCAAATGAAACTTAAAGACAAACTTTAAACAAAGACAGACTTTGAATAAAAAAGGAAACTTGTATATTTCTTAGATGATTGAAAGGTGAATTTGTACAAAGGACGAAATGAGCTTTATATAGAGCTCTTACATGAGTACTCTAACGTTCTAGAAGGTTAGAAACAAGAAAGAAATCACAAAATTGAATACAAACTAGCCGTTGGACCATTATGAGCAAATCGGGCCAAATAAGGTAAGTTGTGAAGCGCCTTTATTCTTGAAAGCTTAGGTGCGAATTGGTGGTGTCTTGGGACGTCCAGGTTCACTGAATAAGGCTCCAGAATGCACACAAGTGAATAGGAAAAGAGCCGTTGCTGAATGATATCCTTTGGCTCCAAACAAGGCAAATAAAGGCAAGCTCCGGTTCGAGATATGGAAGTGAAGGTGTGGGAGGATCTGCCTGATCCTGTGCGTTTTAGTTGAAACAAATACGTGTTGTAGAGTCTCTGGATGATGGGGAAGGTCTCCAGGTCGCCAAAGATACGTTTGAAGACTCCCAAATCCGCAAGACTCCATATAAAGGCAAGTCTAGAGTGTTCGGTTTAGAAATTGAATAACTTCCTCAGCTGATATCGGTTTGGTACGAATCCAATTTACTGAGCTTCTATGATGAGTAAAGAATACATACCAAGTTGGTTTGTAACTTAATTCCTTGCGGTTCGGCCGTAATCCTCCAAATAGTAGCCGTTGGTCTCTTTCGTGTTCATTGGAAGTCTGCTGACTTGTAACTTGAATATCTTCCTCATGTGGAAAGCTTTTGAACCAAATCAACTTCTCTGTGATTCCTTGATGACTTAATATTGCCTCATTAAAAACCTTTCTAGGTAAACCCATTGGGAAAAACCCTAGACAAAGGGAAAAAGAGTGCAACAGTCCTTTTCCAACACTGGTTAGGTTGACATGCTTCAATAAAGGCATATCGTCTTTGGTACGCTCAGGCTGGTTCTCTCCAAAGGTATTGGTCGTCTGGTTGATGTCTCCTCCATGCTCCTTGATTGATGGTGACTTGATGTCCTCATCAGAAACTCCTATGAGATTCTAATAACTAACAGAACTGTGGGATAAGCTATATTACTTTTTTCTTACTTTGACTTGCTTTCCACCTTGGTAGCATACTTTAACTACTTTAAGACTTCAACACTTCTATTCACTTATCATTTCTATCTTGAAGGGTCATAACTTTCCGTTTTTAGGATTCTTAGCTTGAAAATGGTCAAATCCTTGGAAATAAAGCTTTGATTCTTCATATTCGTATTGGTGGATGTGGTTTCATCCTCCATATGTGTCTTCCTGCTACATTTCCCCAATTCACCGTTAGAAACTCCTATGAGATTCAAATAACTAACAGAACTGTGGGATAAGCTATATTGAGTTTTCTTTCTTTGATTTGCCTCTCCACCTTGGTAGCATACTTTAACTACTTTAAGACTTCAACACTCTATTCACTTATCATTTCTATCTTGAAGGGTCATAACTTCGTTTTCAGGATTCTTAGCTTGAAAATTGTCAAATCCTTGGAAATGAAAGCTTTGATTCTTCATATTCATATCAGTGGATGTTGTTTCATCCTCCATATGTGTCTTCTTGCTACAACGCCCCTTATTCACCATTAGAAACTCCTATGAGATTCTTAGAACTAACAGAACTATGGGATAAGCTATATTGCTTGTTTCTTACTTTGACTTGCTTCTCCACCTTGGTAGCATACTTTAACTACTTTAAGACTTCAACACTTCTATTCACTATCATTTCTATCTTGAAGGGTCATAACTCCGTTTTTAGGATTCTTAGCTTGAAAATTGTCAAATCCTTGGAAATGAAAGCTTTGATTCTTCATATTCATATCAGTGGATGTTGTTTCATCCTCCATATGTGACTTCTGCTACAACTCCCAAATTCACCATTAGAAACTCCTATGAGATTCTAATAACTAACAGAACTGTGGGATAAGCTATATTACTTGTTTCTTACTTTGACTTGCTTTCTCACCTTGGTAGCATACTTTAATTACTTTAAGACTTCAACTTCTATTCACTTATCATTTCTATCTTGAAGGGTCATAACTTCCGTTTTTAGGATTCTTAGCTTGAAAATGGTCAAATCCTTGGAAATAAAAGCTTTGATTCTTCATATTCATATCGGTGGATGTTGTTTCATCCTCCATATGTGTCTTCTTGCTACAACTCCCAAATTCACCATTAGAAACTCCTATGAGATTCTAATAACCTAACAAAGCGTGGGATAAGCTATATTGCTTTTTCTTACTTTGACTTGCTTCTCCACCTTGGTAGCATACTTACTTACTTTAAAGACTTCAACACTTCTATTCACTATCATTTCTATCTTGAAGGGTCTTAACTTTCGTTTTTAGGATTCTTAGCTTGAAAATGGTCAAATCCTTTGGAAAGAAAGCTTTGATTCTTCATATTCATATCGGTGGATGTTGTTTCATCCTCCATATGTTCTTCTGCTACTAACTCCCAAATTCACCATTAGAAACTCCTATGAGATTCAAATAACTAACAACTGTGGGATAAGCTATATTGCTTGTTTCTTACTTTGACTTTCTCCCCCTTGGTAGCATACTTTATTTTACAGACTTCACCTTTTATTCACTTATCATTTCTATCTTGAAGGGTCATAACTTCCGTTTTTAGGATTCTTAGCTTGAAAATTGTCAAATCCTTGGAAATGAAGCTTTGATTCTTCATATTCATATCGGTGGATGTTGTTTCATCCTCCATATGTGTCTTTACAACTCTGCTCCCAAATTTACCAATAGAAACTCCTATGAGATTCAAAGAACTAACAGACTCGTGGGATAAACTATATTGCTTGTTTCTTACTTTGACTTGCTTCTCCACCTTGGTAGCATACTTCAACTACTTTAAGACTTCAACACTTCTATTCACTATCATTTCTATCTTGAAGGGTCATAACTCCCGTTTTAGGATTCTTAGCTTGAAAATGGTCAAATCCTTGGAAATAAGCTTTGATTCTTCATATTCATATCGGTGGATGTTGTTTCATCCTCCGTATGTTTCTTCTTGCTACATTACCCAAATTCACCGTCAGACACTCCTATGTGATTCCAATCACTATCAACACTGTGGGACTAGCTGTATTTCTTCTTTCTTACTTTGACTTGCTTCTCCTCCTTGGTAGCCTACTTTACTACTTTAAGACTTCAACACTTCTATTCACTTATCATTTCTATCTTGAAGGGTCTTAACTCCGTTTTTAGGATTCTTAGCTTGAAAATGGTCAAATCCCTTGGAAATAAGCTTTGATTCTTCATATGCATATCGGTGGATGTTGTTTCAGCCTCCATCTATATCTTCTTGCTACAACTCCCAAATTCACCATTAGAAACTCCTTGGATATTCAAATAACTAACAGAACTGTGGGATAAGCTATAATGCTTTTTTCTTACTTTGACTTGCTTCTCCACCTAGGTATCATACATTAAGTACTTAAATACTTCAACCTTTTATTCACTTATCATTTCTATCTTGAAGGGTCATAACTTCCGTTTTTAGGATTCTTGGCTTGAAAATGGTCAAATCCTTGGAAATAAAAGCTTTGATTCTTCATATTCATATCGGTGGATGTTGTTTCATCCTCCATATGTGTCTTCTTGCTACAACTCCCAAATTCACCATTAGAAACTCCTATGAGATTCAAATAACTAACAAGCTGTGGGATAAGCTATATTACTTGTTTCTTACTTTGACTTGCTTCTCCACCTTGGTAGCATACTTTAACTACTTTAAAGACTTCTACTTCTATTCACTATCATTTCTATCTTGAAGGGTCATAACTCCGTTTTTAGGATTCTTAGCTTGAAAATGTGTCAAGTCCTTGGAAATAGGAGCTTTGGTTCTTCATATGCATATCGGTGGATGTTGTTTCATCCTCCATATGTGTCTTCTTGCTCGACTCCCAAATTCACCATTAGAAACTCCTGTGAGATTCAAATAACTAACAAGCTGTGGGATAAGCTATATTGCTTTTTCTTACTTTGACTTGCTTCTCCACCTTGGTAGCATACTTTAACTACTTTAAAGACTTTCGACATACTATTCTTATCATTTCTATCTTGAAGGGTCTAACACTCCGTTTTTAGGATTCTTAGCTTGAAAATGGTCAAATCCTTGGAAATAAAGCTTTGATTCTTCATATTCATATCGGTGGATGTTGTTTCATCCTCCATATGTTCTTCTTGCTACAACTCCCAAATTCACCATTAGAAACTCCTTGAGATTCTAATAACTAACAGAACTGTGGGATAAGCTATATTGCTTGTTTCTTACTTTGACTTTACTCACCTTGGTAGCATACTTTAACTACTTTAAGACTTCAACACTTTTATTCACTATCATTTCTATCTTGAAGGGTCATAACTTCCGTTTTTGGATTCTTAGCTTGAAAATGGTCAAATCCTTGGAAATAAGCTTTGATTCTTCATATTCATATCAGTGGATGTTGTTTCATCCTCCATATGTGTCTTCTTGCTACAACTCCCAAATTCACCATTAGAAACTCCTATGAGATTCAAATAACTAACAGAACTGTGGGATAAGCTATATTGCTTGTTTCTTACTTTGACTTGCTTCTCCACCTTGGTAGCATACATTAATTACTTAAAGACTTCGACACTTCTATTCACTATCATTTCTATCTTGAAGGGTCATAACTCCGTTTTTAGGATTCTTAGCTTAAAAATGGTCAAATCCTTGGAAATGAAAGCTTTGATTCTTCATATTCATATCAGTGGATGTTGTTTCATCCTCCATATGTGTCTTCTTGCTACAACTCCCAAATTCACCATTAGAAACTCCTATGAGATTCTAATAACTAACAGAACTGTGGGATAAGCTATATTGCTTTTTCTTACTTTGATTTGCTTCTCCACCTTGGTAGCATACTTTAACTACTTTAAGACTTCAACACTTCTATTCACTATCATTTCTATCTTGAAGGGTCATAACTCTGTTTTTAGGATTCTTAGCTTGAAAATTGTCAAATCCTTGGAAATAAAAGCTTTGATTCTTCATATTCATATCGGTGGATGTTGTTTCAGCCTCCATATGTGTCTTCTTGCTACAACTCCCAAATTCACCAATAAAACCTCCTCTGAGATTCAAATAACTAAGAACTGTGGGATAAGCTATATTGCTTTTCTTACTTTGACTTTACTTCCCATGGTAGGTAGCATACTTTAACTACTTTAAGACTTCAACACTTTTATTCACTTATCATTTCTATCTTGAAGGGTCATAACTTCCGTTTTTAGGATTCTTAGCTTGAAAATGGTCAAATCCTTGGAAATAAGCTTTGATTCTTCATATTCATATCGGTGGATGTTGTTTCATCCTCCATATGTGTCTTCTGCTACAACTCCCAAATTCACCATTAGAAACTCCTATGAGATTCTAATAACTAAAAGAACTGTGGGATAAGCTATATTACTTTTTCTTACTTTGATCTTCTCCACCTTGGTAGCATACTTTAACTACTTTAAGACTTCAACACTTCTATTCATTATCATTTCTATCTTGAAGGGTCATAACTTCCGTTTTTAGGATTCTTAGCTTGAAAATGGTCAAATCCTTGGAAATAAGCTTTGATTCTTCATATTCATATCGGTGGATGTTGTTTCATCCTCCATATGTGTCTTCTTGCTACAACTCCCAAATTCACCATTAGAAACTCCTATGAGATTCAAATAACTAAGAACTGTGGGATAAGCTATATTGCTTTTTCTTACTTTGACTTGCTTCTCCACCTTGGTAGCATACTTTAACTACTTTAAGACTTCACTTTCATTCACTATCATTTCTATCTTGAAGGGTCTTAACTCCGTTTTTAGGATTCTTAGCTTGAAAATTGTCAAATCCTTGGAAATAAAGCTTTGATTCTTCATATTCATATCGGTGGATGTTGTTTCATCCTCCATATGTGTCTTCTTGCTACAACTCCCAAATTCACCATTAGAAACTCCTATGAGATTCAAATAACTAACAAACTGTGGGATAAGCTATATTGCTTGTTTCTTACTTTGACTTGCTTCTCCACCTTGGTAGCATACTTTAACTACTTTAAGACTTCACACTTTTATTCACTTATCATTTCTATCTTGAAGGGTCATAACTTCCGTTTTTGGATTCTTAGCTTGAAAATGGTCAAATCCTTGGAAATAAAGCTTTGATTCTTCATATTTATCTCGGTGGATGTTGTTTCATCCTCCATATGTGTCTTCTTGCTACAACTCCCAAATTCACCATTAGAAACTCCTATGAGATTCTAATAACTAACAAGCTGTGGGATAAGCTATATTGCTTTTTTCTTACTTTGACTTGCTTCTCCACCTTGGTAGCATACTTTAACTACTTTAAGACTTCAACACTATTCTTTATCATTTCTATCTTGAAGGGTCATAACTTCCGTTTTTAGGATTCTTAGCTTGAAAATGGTCAAATCCTTGGAAATAAGCTTTGATTCTTCATATTCATATCGGTGGATGTTGTTTCATCCTCCATATGTGTCTTCTTGCTACAACTCCCAAATTCACCATTAGAAACTCCTATGAGATTCAAATAACTAACAAACTGTGGGATAAGCTATATTGCTTTTTCTTACTTTGACTTGCTTCTCCACCTTGGTAGCATACTTTAACTACTTTAAGACTTCAACTTTTATTCATTATCATTTCTATCTTGAAGGGTCTTAACTCCGTTTTTAGGATTCTTAGCTTGAAAATTGTCAAATCCTTGGAAATAAGCTTTGATTCTTCATATTCATATCGGTGGATGTTGTTTCATCCTCCATATGTGTCTTCTTGTTACAACTCCCAAATTCACCTTTAGAAACTCCTATGAGATTCAAATAACTAAGAACTGTGGGATAAGCTATATTGCTTGTTTCTTACTTTGACTTGCTTCTCCACCTTGGTAGCATACTTTAACTTACTTTAAGACTTCAACACTTTTATTCACTATCATTTCTATCTTGAAGGGTCATAACTCCGTTTTTAGGATTCTTAGCTTGAAAATGGTCAAATCCTTGGAAATGAGCTTTGATTCTTCATATTCATATCGTCGATGGTTTTGTTTCATCCTCCATATGTGTCTTCTGCTACAACTCCCAAATTCTCCATTAGATACTCCTATGAGATTCTAATACCTAACAGAACTGTGGGATAAGCTATATTGCTTTTTCTTACTTTGACTTGCTTCTCCCCTTGGTAGCATACTTAATTACTTTAAGACTTCCTACTTCTATTCACTATCATTTTTATCTTGAAGGGTCATTAACTCCGTTTTAGGATTCTTAGCTTGAAAATGGTCAAATCCTTGGAAATAAGCTTTGATTCTTCATATTCATATCGGTGGATGTTGTTTCATCCTCCATATGTGTTTCTTGCTACATTTCCCAAATTCACCATTAGAAACTCCTATGAGATTCAAATAACTAAGAAGCTGTGGGATAAGCTATATTGCTTTTTCTTACTTTGACTCGCTTCTCCACCTTGGTAGCATACTTTAACTACTTTAAGACTTCAACACTTCTATTCACTTATCATTTCTATCTTGAAGGGTCTTAACTTCCGTTTTTAGGATTCTTAGCTTGAAAATGGTCAAATCCCTTGAAAAATAGCTTTGATTCTTCATATTCATATCAGTGGATGTTGTTTCATCCTCCATATGTGTCTTCTTGCTTCTAACTCCCAAATTCACCATTAGAAACTCCTATGAGATTCAAATAACTATGAGAACTGTGGGATAAGCTATATTGCTTGTTTCTTACTTTGACTTGCTTCTCCCCTTGGTAGCATACTTTAATTACTTTAAAGACTTCAACACTTTTATTCACTATCATTTCTATCTTGAAGGGTCATAACTTCCGTTTTTAGGATTCTTGGCTTGAAAATTGTCAAATCCTTGGAAATAAAGCTTTGATTCTTCATATTCATATCGGTGGATGTTGTTTCATCCTCCATATGTGTCTTCTGCTACAACTCCCAAATTCACCATTAGAAACTCCTGTGAGATTCTCAAATAACTAACAGAACTTGGGATAAGCTATATTACTTTTTCTTACTTTGACTTGCTTCTCCACCTTGGTAGCATACTTTAGTACTTTAAGACTTCAGCTTACATTCACTTATCATTTCTATCTTGAAGGGTCATAACTTCCGTTTTTAGGATTCTTAGCTTGAAAATGGTCAAATCCTTGGAAATAAGCTTTGATTCTTCATATTCATATCAGTGGATGTTGTTTCAGCCTCCATATGTGTCTTCTTGCTACAACTCCCAAATTCACCATTAGAAACTTCTATGACATTCAAATAACTAACAAAACTGTGGGATAAGCTATGATGCTTTTTTCTTACTTTGACTTGCTTCTCCACCTTGGTAGCATACTTTAACTACTTTAAGACTTCAACACTTCTATTCACTATCATTTCTATCTTGAAGGGTCATAACTCCGTTTTTAGGATTCTTAGCTTGAAAATGGCCAAATCCTTGGAAATAAGCTTTGATTCTTCATATTCATATCGGTGGATGTTGTTTCATCCTCCATATGTGTCTTCTTGCTACAACTCCCAAATTCACCATTAGAAACTCCTGTGAGATTCAAATAACTAACAAACTGTGGGATAAGCTATATTGCTTGTTTCTTACTTTGACTTGCTTCTCCACCTTGGTAGCATACTTAAACTACTTTAAAGACTTCAACACTTTTATTCACTTATCATTTCTATCTTGAAGGGTCATAACTTCCGTTTTTAGGATTCTTAGCTTGAAAATTGTCAAATCCTTGGAAATAAGCTTTGATTCTTCATATTCATATCGGTGGATGTTGTTTCATCCTCCATATGTGTCTTTTTGCTACAACTCCCAAATTCACCATTAGAAACTCTATGAGATTCTAATAACTAACAGCTGTGGGATAAGCTATATTGCTTTTTTCTTACTTTGACTTGCTTCTCCACCTTGGTAGCATACTTAATTACTTTAAAGACTTCAACACTTCTATTCACTTATCATTTCTATCTTGAAGGGTCATAACTTCCGTATTTAGGATTCTTAGCTTGAAAATTGTCAAATCCTTGGAAATAAAAGCTTTGATTCTTCATATTCATATCGGTGGATGTTGTTTCATCCTCCATATGTGTCTTCTTGCTACATTCCCAAATTCACCGTTAGAAACTCCTTGAGATTCAAATAACTAACAGAACTGTGGGATAAGCTATATTGCTTTTTCTTACTTTGACTTGCTTCTCCACCTTGGTAGCATACTTTAACTACTTTAAGACTTCAACTTCTATTCACTTATCATTTCTATCTTGAAGGGTCTTAACTTCCGTTTTTAGGATTCTTAGCTTAAAAATGGTCAAATCCTTGGAAATAAAGCTTTGATTCTTCATATTCATGTCGATTGGATGTTGTTTCATCCTCCATATGTGTCTTTGCTACAACTCCCAAATTCACCATTAGAAACTCCTATGAGATTCTAATAACTAAAGAACTGTGGGATAAGCTATATTGCTTGTTTCTTACTTTGACTTGCTTCACCTTGGTAGCATACTTTAACTACTTTAAGACTTCAACACTTTTATTCACTTATCATTTCTATCTTGAAGGGTCATAACTCCGTTTTTGGGATTCTTGGCTTGAAAATGGTCAAATCCTTGGAAATAAAGCTTTGATTCTTCATATTCATATCGGTGGATGTTGTTTCATCCTCCATATGTGTCTTCTTGCTAAACTCCCAAATTCACCATTAGAAACTCCTGTGAGATTCTAATAACTAAGAGCTGTGGGATAAGCTATATTACTTTTTTACTTGCTTCTCCACCTTGGTAGCATACTTTAACTACTTTAAAGACTTCAACACTTCTATTCCTATCATTTCTATCTTGAAGGGTCATAACTTCCGTTTTTAGGATTCTTAGCTTGAAAATGGTCAAATCCTTGGAAATAAAAGCTTTGATTCTTCATATTCATATCGGTGGATGTTGTTTCATCCTCCATATGTGTCTTCTTGCTCGACTCCCAAATTCACCATTAGAAACTCCTGTGAGATTCTAATAACTAAGGAACTGTGGGATAAGCTATATTGCTTTTTCTTACTTTGACTTGCTCTCTCCCACCTTGGTAGCGTACTTTAACTACTTTAAAAACTTCAACCTTCTATTCACTTATCATTTCTATCTTGAAGGGTCTTAACTCCGTTTTAGGATTCTTAGCTTGAAAATGGTCAAATCCTTGGAAATAAGCTTTGATTCTTCATATTCATATCGGTGGATGTTGTTTCATCCTCCGTATGTGTCTTCTGCTACAACTCCCAAATTCACCATTAGAAACTCCTATGAGATTCTAATAACTATAAACTGTGGGATAAGCTATATTGCTTGTTTCTTACTTTGACTTGCTTCTCCACCTTGGTAGCGTACTTTAACTACTTTAAGACTTGACAACTTTTATTCACTTATCATTTCTATCTTGAAGGGTCATAACTTCCGTTTTTAGGATTCTTAGCTTGAAAATGGTCAAATCCTTGGAAATAAGCTTTGATTCTTCATATTCATATCGGTGGATGTTGTTTCATCCTCCATATGTGTCTTCTTGCTACGACTCCCAAATTCACCATTAGAAACTCCTTGTGATTCTAATAACTAACAGAACTGTGGGATAAGCTATATTACTTGTTTCTTACTTTGACTTGCTTCTCCACCTTGGTAGCAAACGTTAACAATTTTGAGACTTCAACACATCTATTCACTTATCATTTCTATCTTGAAGGGTCATAACTTCCGTTTTTAGGATTCTTAGCTTGAAAATTGTCAAATCCTTGGAAATAAGCTTTGATTCTTCATATTCATATCGGTGGATGTTGTTTCATCCTCCATATGTGTCTTCTTGCTACATTTCCCAAATTCACCATTAGAAACTCCTATGAGATTCAAATAACTAACAGAACTGTGGGATAAGCTATATTGCTTTTTCTTACTTTGACTTGCTTCTCCACCTTGGTAGCATACTTTACTACTTTAAGACTTCACACTTCCATTCACTTATCATTTCTATCTTGAAGGGTCTTAACTCCGTTTTTAGGATTCTTAGCTTGAAAATGGTCAAATCCTTGGAAATAAGCTTTGATTCTTCATATTCATATCGGTGGATGTTGTTTCATCCTCCATATGTGTCTTCTTGCAACAACTCCCAAATTCACCATTAGAAACTCCTATGAGATTCTAATAACTAAAAACTATGGGATAAGCTATATTGCTTGTTTCTTACTTTGACTTGCTTCTCCACCTTGGTAGCATACTTTAACTACTTTAAGACTTCAACACTTTTATTCACTTATCATTTCTATCTTGAAGGGTCATAACTCCGTTCTTAGGATTCTTGGCTTGAAAATGGTCAAATCCTTGGAAATAAAAGCTTTGATTCTTCATATTCATATCGGTGGATGTTGTTTCATCCTCCATATGTGTCTTCTTGCTACAACTCCCAAATTCACCATTAGAAACTCCTATGAGATTCTAATAACTAAGAACTGTGGGATAAGCTATATTACTTTTTCTTACTTTGACTTGCTTCTTCACCTTGGTAGCATACTTTAATTACTTTAAAGACTTCGACATACTATTCCTTATCATTTCTATCTTGAAGGGTCATAACTTTCGTTTTTAGGATTCTTAGCTTGAAAATTGTCAAATCCTTGGAAATAAGCTTTGATTCTTCATATTCATATCGGTGGATGTTGTTTCATCCTCCATATGTTCTTCTTGCTACAACTCCCAAATTCACCATTAGAAACTCCTATGAGATTCTAATAACTAAGACTGTGGGATAAGCTATATTTAGTTTTTTACTTTGACTTGCTTCTCCACCTTGGTAGCATACTTTAACTACTTTAAGACTTCAACACTCTATTCACTTATCATTTCTATCTTGAAGGGTCTTAACTCCGTTTTTAGGATTCTTAGCTTGAAAATGGTCAAATCCTTGGAAATAAAGCTTTGATTCTTCATATTCATATCGGTGGATGTTGTTTCATCCTCCATATGTGTCTTCTGCTCTGACTCCCAAATTCACCATTAGAAACTCCTATGAGATTCAAATAACTAGAGAACTGTGGGATAAGCTATATTGCTTGTTTCTTACTTTGACTTTGCTTCTCACCTTGGTAGCATACTTTAATTACTTTAAGACTTCAACACTTTGATTCACTATCATTTCTATGTTGAAGGGTCATAACTTCCGTTTTAGGATTCTTAGCTTGAAAATGGTCAAATCCTTGGAAATAAGCTTTGATTCTTCATATTCATATCGGTGGATGTTGTTTCATCCTCCATATGTGTCTTCTTGCTACAACTCCCAAATTCACCATTAGAAACTCCTATGAGATTCAAATAACTAAGAAACTGTGGGATAAGCTATATTACTTTTTTTTTACTTTGACTTGCTTCTCCACCTTGGTAGCATACTTTAACTACTTTAAGACTTCAACACTTCTATTCACTTATCATTTCTATCTTGAAGGGTCATAACTTCCGTTTTTAGGATTCTTAGCTTGAAAATGGTCAAATCCTTGGAAATAAGCTTTGATTCTTCATATGCTATCGGTGGATGTTGTTTCATCCTCCATATGTGTCTTTTTACAACTCCCAAATTCACCATTAGAAACTCCTTGAGATTCTAATAACTAAGAACTGTGGGATAAGCTATATTACTTTTTCTTACTTTGACTTGCTTCTCCACCTTGGTAGCATACTTTAACTACTTTAAGACTTGACAACTTCTATTCACTTATCATTTCTATCTTGAAGGGTCTTAACTTCCGTTTTTAGGATTCTTAGCTTGAAAATGGTCAAATCCTTGGAAATAAGCTTTGATTCTTCATATTCATATCGGTGGATGTTGTTTCATCCCTCCATATGTGTCTTCTTACTCTCTCCAAATTCACCATTAGAAACTCCTATGAGATTCTAATAACTAAAAACTGTGGGATAAGCTATATTGCTTGTTTCTTACTTTGACTTGCTTCTCCCCTTGGTAGCATACTTTAACTACTTTAAGACTTCAACACTTTTATTCACTTATCATTTCTATCTTGAAGGGTCATAACTTCCGTTCTTGGGATTCTTGATCTGAAAATGGTCAAATCCTTGGAAATGAAAGCTTTGATTCTTCATATTCATATCGGTGGATGTTGTTTCATCCTCCATATGTGTCTTCTGCTACAACTCCCAAATTCACCATTAGAAACTCCTGTGAGATTCTAATAACTAAAGACTGTGGGATAAGCTATATTACTTTTTTCTTACTTTGACTTGCTTCTCCACCTTGGTAGCATACTTAACTACTTTAAGACTTCAACACTTCTATTCACTATCATTTCTATCTTGAAGGGTCATAACTTCCGTTTTTAGGATTCTTAGCTTGAAAATTGTCAAATCCTTGGAAATAAGCTTTGATTCTTCATATTTCATATCGGTGGATGTTGTTTCATCCTCCATATGTGTCTTCTTGCTACATTTCCCAAATTCACCATTAGAAACTCCTATGAGATTCAAATAACTATGAGCTGTGGGATAAGCTATATTACTTGTTTCTTACTTTGACTTGCTTCTCCACCTTGGTAGTATACTTTAACTACTTTAAGACTTACAACTTATTCACTTATCATTTCTATCTTGAAGGGTCATAACTTCCGTTTTTAGGATTCTTAGCTTGAAAATGGTCAAATCCTTGGAAATAAGCGTTGATCCGTCATATTCGTACCGGTGGATGTTGTTTCATCCTCCATATGTCTCTTCTTGCTACAACTCCCAAATTCACCATTAGAAACTCCTATGAGATTCTAATAACTAACAGAACTGTGGGATAAGCTATATTGCTTGTTTCTTACTTTGACTTGCTTCTCCACCTTGGTAGCATACTTTAACTACTTTAAGACTTCAACACTTCTATTCACTTTCATTTCTATCTTGAAGGGTCATAACTCCGTTTTTAGGATTCTTGGCTTGAAAATGGTCGAATCCTTGGAAATAAGCTTTGATTCTTCATATTCATATCGAGTGGATGTTGTTTCATCCTCCATATGTGTCTTCTTGCTACAACTCCCAAATTCACCATTAGAAACTCCTGTGAGATTCTAATAACTAAGAACTGTGGGATAAGCTATATTGCTTGTTTCTTACTTTGACTTGCTTCTCCACCTTGGTAGCATACTTTACTTTAAAGACTTCAACACTTCTATTCACTTATCATTTCTATCTTGAAGGGTCATAACTTCCGTTTTTAGGATTCTTAGCTTGAAAATTGTCAAATCCTTGGAAATAAGCTTTGATTCTTCATATTCATATCGGTGGATGTTGTTTCATCCTCCATATGTGTCTTCTTGCTACAACTCCCAAATTCACCATTAGAAACTCCTTGAGATTCTAATAACTAACAAGCTGTGGGACAAGCTATATTACTTTTTTCTTACTTTGACTTGCTTCTCCACCTTGGTAGCATACTTTAACTTCTTTAAGGCTTCTCCCCTTCGATTCACTTTCATTTCTCTCTTGAAGGGTCATAACTTCCGTTTTTAGGATTCTTAGCTTAAAAATGGTCAAATCCTTGGAAATAAGCTTTGATTCTTCATATTCATATCGGTGGATGTTGTTTCATCCTCCATATGTGTCTTCTTGCTACGTTTCTCAACTTCACCATTAGAATCTCCTATGAGATTCTAATAACAAACAGCACTGTGGGATAAGCTATATTGCTTTTTCTTACTTTGACTTGCTTCTCCACCTTGGTAGCATACTTTAACTACTTTAAGACTTCTAACACTTCTATTCACTTATCATTTCTATCTTGAAGGGTCATAACTTCCGTTTTTAGGATTCTTAGCTTGAAAATTGTCAAATCCTTGGAAATAAGCTTTGATTCTTCATATTCATATCGGTGGATGTTGTTTCATCCTCCATATGTGTCTTCTTGCTACGACTCCCAAATTCACCATTAGAAACTCCTATGAGATTCTAATAACTAAGAAGCTGTGGGATAAGCTATATTGCTTATTTCTTACGTTCACTTGCATCTACACCTTGGTAGCACACTTTAAGTACTTTAAGACTTCAACACTTCTATTCACTATCATTTCTATCTTGAAGGGTCATAACTCCGTTTTTAGGATTCTTAGCTTGAAAATTGTCATATCCTTGGAAATGAAAGCTTTGATTCTTCATATTCATATCGGTGGATGTTGTTTCATCCTCCATATGTGTCTTCTGCTACAACTCCCAAATTCACCATTAGAAACTCCTGTGAGATTCTAATAACTAAAGAACTGTGGGATAAGCTATATTGCTTGTTTTCTTACTTTGACTTGCTTCTCCACCTTGGTTAGCTTAACTTACTTTAAAACTTCACAACTTTTATTCTTATCATTTCTATCTTGAAGGGTCATAACTTCCGTTTTTAGGATTCTTAGCTTGAAAATGGTCAAATCCTTGGAAATAAGCTTTGATTCTTCATATTCATATCAGTGGATGTTGTTTCATCCTCCATATGTGTCTTCTGCTACAACTCCCAAATTCACCTTTAGAAACTCTTATGAGATTCTAATAACTAACAGAACTGTGGGATAAGCTATATTACTTTTTCTTACTTTGACTTGCTTCTCCACCTTGGTAGCATACTTTAACTACTTTAAGACTTCAACACTTCTATTCACTATCATTTCTATCTTGAAGGGTCATAACTTCCGTTTTTAGGATTCTTAGCTAAAATAATGTCAAATCCTAGGAAATAAGAGCTCTGATTCTTCATATTCGGATCGGTGGATGTTGTTTCATCCTCCATATGTGTCTTCTTGCTACATTTCCCAAATTCACCGTTAGAAACTCCTATGAGATTCAAATAACTAACAGAACTGTGGGATAAGCTATATTGCTTGTTTCTTACTTTGACTTGCTTCTCCACCTTGCGAGCATACTCTGACCATTTTAAGACTTCAACACTTCTATTCACTATCATTTCTATCTTGAAGGGTCATAACTCCGTTTTTGGTCTTCTTAGCTTGAAAATGGTCAAATCCTTGGAAATAAGCTTTGATTCTTCATATTCATATCGGTGGATGTTGTTTCATCCTCCATATGTCTTCTTGCTACAAACTCCCAAATTCACCATTAGAAACTCCTATGAGATTCTAATAACTAAGACTGTGGGATAAGCTATATTGCTTTTTCTTACTTTGACTTGCTTCTCCACCTTGGTAGCATACTTTAATTACTTTAAAGACTTCAACACTTCTATTCACTATCATTTCTATCTTGAAGGGTCTTAACTCCGTTTTTAGGATTCTTAGCTTGAAAATTGTCAAATCCTTGGAAATAAGCTTTGATTCTTCATATTCATATCGAGTGGATGTTGTTTCATCCTCCATATGTGTTATCTCTAGCTACAACTCCCAAATTCACCATTAGAAACTCCTATGAGATTCAAATAACTAACAGAACTGTGGGATAAGCTATATTGCTTGTTTCTTACTTTGACTTGCTTCTCCACCTTGGTAGCAAACTTTAACTTTTTTAAAGACTTCAACACTTTTATTCACTTATCATTTCTATCTTGAAGGGTCATAACTTCCGTTTTTAGGATTCTTAGCTTGAAAATTGTCAAATCCTTGGAAATAAGCTTTGATTCTTCATATTCATATCGGTGGATGTTGTTTCATCCTCCATATGTGTCTTCTTGCTAAACTCCCAAATTCACCATTAGAAACTCCTATGAGATTCAAATAACTAACAGAACTGTGGGATAAGCTATATTACTTTTTCTTACTTTGACTTGCTTCTCCACCTTGGTAGCATACTTTAACTACTTTAAGACTTCAACATCTATTCACTTATCATTTCTATCTTGAAGGGTCATAACTTCCGTTTTTAGGATTCTTAGCTTGAAAATTGTCAAATCCTTGGAAATAAAGCTTTGATTCTTCATATTCATATCGGTGGATGTTGTTTCATCCTCCATATGTGTCTTCTTGCAACAACTCCCAAATTCACCATTAGAAACTCCTTTGAGATTCTAATAACTACCAGAACTGTGGGATAAGCCATGTTGCTTTTTCTTCCTTCGACTTTCTTCTCCACCTTGGTAGCATACTTTAACTACTTTAAGACTTCAACCTTCTATTCACTTATCATTTCTATCTTGAAGGGTCATAACTCCGTTTTTAGGATTCTTAGCTTGAAAATTGTCAAATCCTTGGAAATAAGCTTTGATTCTTCATATCGGTGGATGGTGTTTCAGCCTCCTTATGTTTCTTCTTGCTACGACTCCCAATTCCACCATTAGAAACTCCTATGATATTCTAATAACTAACTGATCTTTGGTATAAGCTATTGTGCTTGGTTCTTACTTTGACTTGCTTCTCCACCTTGGTAGCATACTTTAACTACTTTAAGACTTCAACACTTTGATTCACTTATCATTTCTATCTTGAAGGGTCATAACTTCCGTTTTTAGGATTCTTGGCTTGAAAATGGTCAAATCCTTGGAAATAAGCTTTGATTCTTCATATTCATATCGGTGGATGTTGTTTCATCCTCCATATGTGTCTTCTTGCTACAACTCCCAAATTCACCATTAGAAACTCCTATGAGATTCTAATAACTAAGAACTGTGGGATAAGCTATATTGCTTTGTTTCTTACTTTGACTTTACTTTCACCTTGGTAGCATACTTTAACTACTTTAAGACTTCAACACTTCTATTCACTATCATTTCTATCTTGAAGGGTCATAACTTCCGTTTTTAGGATTCTTGGCTTGAAAATTGTCAAATCCTTGGAAATAAAGCTTTGATTCTTCATATTCATATCGGTGGATGTTGTTTCATCCTCCATATGTGTCTTCTTGCTACGACTCCCAAATTCACCATTAGAAACTCCTATGAGATTCAAATAACTAACAAGCTGTGGGATAAGCTATATTGCTTTTTCTTACTTTGACTTGCTTCTCCACCTTGGTAGCATACTTTAACTACTTTAAGACTTCAACTTTTATTCACTTATCATTTCTATCTTGAAGGGTCATAACTTCCGTTTTTGGGATTCTTAGCTTGAAAATTGTCAAATCCTTGGAAATAAGCTTTGATTCTTCATATTCATATCGGTGGATGTTGTTTCATCCTCCATATGTGTCTTCTTGCTACAACTCCCAAATTCACCATTAGAAACTCCTATGAGATTCTAATAACTAAGAACTGTGGGATAAGCTATATTACTTTTTTCTTACTTTGACTTGCTTTCTCCACCTTGGTAGCATACTTTAACTACTTTAAGACTTCAACACTTCTATTCACTATCATTTCTATCTTGAAGGGTCATAACTTCCGTTTTTAGGATTCTTAGCTTGAAAATTGTCAAATCCTTGGAAATAAAGCTTTGATTCTTCATATTCATATCGGTGGATGTTGTTTCATCCTCCATATGTGTCTTCTAGCTACAACTCCCAAATTCACCATTAGAAACTCCTATGAGATTCAAATAACTAACAGAACTGTGGGATAAGCTATATTGCTTGTTTCTTACTTTGACTTGCTTCTCCACCTTGGTAGCATACTTTAACTACTTTAAAGACTTAACTTTTTATTCACTTATCATTTCTATCTTGAAGGGTCATAACTTCCGTTTTTAGGATTCTTAGCTTGAAAATTGTCAAATCCTTGGAAATAAGCTTTGATTCTTCATATTCATATCGGTGGACCGTTTTTCATCCTCCATATGTGTCTTCTTGCTACAACTCCCAAATTCATCATTAGAAACTCCTAGGAGAGTCTAATAACTAGCAGGACTGTGGGATAAGCTATATTGCTTGTTTCTTACTTTGACTTGCGTCTCCACCTTGGTAGCATACTTCAACGACTTTAGAACTGCAACACTTCTATTCACTATCATTTCTATCTTGAAGGGTCATAACTTCCGTTTTTAGGATTCTTAGCTTGAAAATTGTCAAATCCTTGGAAATAAGCTTTGATTCTTCATATTCATATCGGTGGATGTTGTTTCATCCTCCATATGTGTCTTCTTGCTACAACTCCCAAATTCACCATTAGAAACTCCTATGAGATTCTAATAACTAACGAACTGTGGGATAAGCTATATTACTTTTTTCTTACTTTGACTTGCTTCTCCACCTTGGTCGCATACGTTACATACTTTAAGACTTCAACACTTTATTCACTTATCATTTCTATCTTGAAGGGTCATAACTTCCGTTTTTAGGATTCTTAGCTTGAAAATTGTCAAATCCTTTGGAAATAAAGCTTTGATTCTTCATATTCATATCGGTGGATGTTGTTTCATCCTCCATATGTGTCTTCTACATTTCCCAGATTCACCATTAGAAACTCCTATGAGATTCAAATAACTAACAGAACTGTGGGATAAGCTATATTGCTTGTTTCTTACTTTGACTTGCTTCTCCACCTTGGTAGCATACTTTAACTACTTTAAGACTTCAACACTTCTATTCACTATCATTTCTATTTTGAAGGGTCATAACTCCGTTTTTAGGATTCTTAGCTTGAAAATTGTCAAATCCTTGGAAATGAAAGCTTTGATTCTTCATATTCATATCACAAGGTGGTGTTTCTATCTCCATATGTGTTTTCTTGCTACAACTCCCAAATTCACCATTAGAAACTCCTATGAGATTCTAATAACTAACAAAACTGTGGGATAAGCTATATTCCTGTTTCTTACTTTGACTTGCTTCTCCACCTTGGTAGCATACTTTAACTACTTTAAGACTTGCAACACTTTATTCACTTATCATTTCTATCTTGAAGGGTCATAACTTCCGTTTTTAGGATTCTTAGCTTGAAAATGGTCAAATCCCTTGGAAATAAGCTTTGATTCTTCATATTCATATCGGTGGATGTTGTTTCATCCTCCATATGTGTCTTCTAGCTCCCTCCCAAATTCACCATTAGAAACTCCTATGAGATTCTAATAACTAAGAACTGTGGGATAAGCTATATTGCTTGTTTCTTACTTTGACTTGCTTCTCCACCTTGGTAGCATACTTTAACTACTTTAAGACTTCAACACTTTTATTCACTTATCATTTCTATCTTGAAGGGTCATAACTCCTTTTTAGGATTCTTGGCTTGAAAATGGTCAAATCCTTGGAAATAAAAGCTTTGATTCTTCATATTCATATCGGTGGATGTTGTTTCATCCTCCATATGTGTCTTCTTGCTACAACTCCCAAATTCACCATTAGAAACTCCTATGAGATTCTAATAACTAACAAGAACTGTGGGATAAGCTATATTGCTTTTTCTTACTTTGACTTGCTTCTCCCCTTGGTAGCATACTTTAACTTACTTTAAGACTTCAACTTCTATTCACTTATCATTTCTATCTTGAAGGGTCATAACTTCCGTTTTTGGATTCTTGGCTTGAAAATTGTCAAATCCTTGGAAATAAGCTTTGATTCTTCATATTCATATCGGTGGATGTTGTTTCATCCTCCATATGTGTCTTCTTGCTACGACTCCCAAATTCACCATTAGAAACTCCTATGAGATTCTAATAACTAACAGCTGTGGGATAAGCTATATTACTTGTTTCTTACTTTGACTTGCTTCTCCACCTTGGTAGCATACTTTAACTACTTTAAGACTTCAACACTTCTATTCACTTATCATTTCTATCTTGAAGGGTCATAACTTCCGTTTTTAGGATTCTTAGCTTGAAAATTGTCAAATCCTTGGAAATAAGCTTTGATTCTTCATATTCATATCGGTGGATGTTGTTTCATCCTCCATATGTTCTTCTTGCTCCATTTCCCAAATTCACCGTTAGAAACTCCTATGAGATTCAAATAACTAAGAACTGTGGGATAAGCTATATTGCTTTTTTCTTACTTTGACTTGCTTCTCCACCTTGGTAGCATACTTTAATTACTTTAAGACTTCAACACTTCTATTCACTATCATTTCTATCTTGAAGGGTCATAACTTCCGTTTTTAGGATTCTTAGCTTGAAAATGGTCAAATCCTTGGAAATAAGCTTTGATTCTTCATATTCATATCGGTGGATGTTGTTTCATCCTCCATATGTGTCTTCTTGCTAAACTCCCAAATTCACCATTAGAAACTCCTATGAGATTCTAATAACTAACAGAACTGTGGGATAAGCTATATTGCTTGTTTCTTACTTTGACTTGCTTCTCCACCTTGGTAGCATACTTTAACTACTTTAAAGACTTCAACACTTTTATTCACTTATCATTTCTATCTTGAAGGGTCATAACTTCCGTTTTAGGATTCTTAGCTTGAAAATGGTCAAATCCTTGGAAATAAGCTTTGATTCTTCATATTCATATCGGTGGATGTTGTTTCATCCTCCATATGTGTCTTCCTACAACTCCCAAATTCACCATTAGAAACTCCTATGAGATTCTAATAACTAACAGAACTGTGGGATAAGCTATATTGCTTGTTTCTTACTTTGACTTGCTTCTCCACCTTGGTAGCATACTTTAACTTTTTAAGACTTCAACACTTCTATTCCTTATCTTTTCTCTCTTGAGGGGTCATAACTCGGTTTTTAGGATTCTGGGCTTGAAAATTGTCAAATCCTTGGAAATAAGCTTTGATTCTTCATATTCATATCGGTGGATGTTGTTTCATCCTCCATATGTCTCTTCTTGCTACAACTCCCAAATTCACCATTAGAAACTCCTATGAGATTCTAATAACTAACAGAACTGTGGGATAAGCTATATTACTTTGATTTGCTTCTTCACCTTGGTAGCAGCTTTATTACTTTAAGACTTCAACACTTCTATTCACTTATCATTTCTATCTTGAAGGGTCATAACTTCCGTTTTTAGGATTCTTAGCTTGAAAATTGTCAAATCCTTGGAAATAAGCTTTGATTCTTCATATTCATATCGGTGGATGTTGTTTCATCCTCCATATGTGTCTTCTTGCTACATTTCCCAAATTCACCATTAGAAACTCTCTTGAGATTCAAATAACTAACAGAACTGTGGGATAAGCTATATTGCTTGTTTCTTACTTTGACTTTTTACCACCTTGGTAGCATACTTTAACTACTTTAAGACTTCAACACTTCTATTCACTATCATGTCTATCTTGAAGGGTCATAACTCCGTTTTTAGGATTCTTAGCTTGAAAATTGTCAAATCCTTGGAAATAAAAGCTTTGATTCTTCATATTCATATCAGCGGATGTTGTTTCATCCTCCATATGTGTCTTCTTGCTACAACTCCCAAATTCACCATTAGAAACTCCTATGAGATTCTAATAACTAACAGAACTGTGGGATAAGCTATATTGCTTTTTCTTACTTTGACTTGCTTCTCCACCTTGGTAGCATACTTTACCTACTTTAAGACTTCAACACTTCTATTCACCCTTATTTCTATCTTGAAGGGTCATAACTCTGTTTTTAGGATTCTTAGCTTTAAAATTGTCAAATCCTTGGAAATAAGCTTTGATTCTTCATATTCATATCGGTGGATGTTGTTTCATCCTCCATATGTGTCTTCTTGTACAACTTCTCCCCCCCAAATTCACCGTTAGAAACTCCTATGAGATTCAAATAACTAAGAACTGTGGGATAAGCTATATTGCTTGTTTCTTACTTTGACTTGCTTCTCCACCTTGGTAGCATACTTTAACTGCTTTAGGACTGCAACGCTTATTCACTATCATTTCTATCTTGAAGGGTCATAACTTCCGTTTTTAGGATTCTTGGCTTGAAAATGGTCAAATCCTTGGAAATAAGCTTTGATTCTTCATATTCATATCGGTGGATGTTGTTTCATCCTCCATATGTATCTTCTTGCTACAACTCCCAAATTCACCATTAGAAACTCCTATGAGATTCAAATAACTAAGAACTGTGGGATAAGCTATATTACTTTTTTACTTTGACTTGCTTCTCCACCTTGGTAGGATACTTTAACTACTTTAAGACTTCAACACTTCTATTCACTTATCATTTCTATCTTGAAGGGTCATAACTTCCGTTTTTAGGATTCTTAGCTTGAAAATGGTCAAATCCTTTGGAAATAAGCTTTGATTCTTCATATTCATATCGGTGGATGTTGTTTCATCCTCCATATGTGTCTTGCTACATTTCCCAAATTCACCATTAGAAACTCCTATGAGATTCTAATAACTAAGAACTGTGGGATAAGCTATATTTGCTTGTTTCTTACTTTGACTTGCTTCTCCACCTTGGTAGCATACTTTACTTTAAAACTTCAAACTTACATTCACTTATCATTTTCATCTTGAAGGGTCTGCACTTTCGTTTTTAGGATTCTTAGCTTGAAAATTGTCAAATCCTTGGAAATGAAAGCTTTGATTCTTCATATTCATATCAGTGGATGTTGTTTCATCCTCCATATGTGTCTTCTTTCTACAACTCCCAAATTCACCAATAGAAACTCCTATGAGATTCAAAGAACTATATGAACTGTGGGATAAGTTATAATGCTTGTTTCTTACTTTGACTTGCTTCTCCACCTTGGTAGCTTACTTTAACTACTTTAAGACTTCAACACTTCTATTCACTATCATCTCTATCTTGAAGGGTCTTAACTTCCGTTTTTAGGGGTTCTTTGAGCTTAAAAATGGTCAAATCCTTGGAAATAAGCTTTGATTCTTCATATTCATATCGGTGGATGTTGTTTCATCCTCCATATGTGTCTTCTGCTACAACTCCCAAATTCACCATTAGAAACTCCTATGAGATTCAATAACTAACTAGAACTGTGGGATAAGCTATATTACTTTTGTTTCTTGCTTTGACTTACTCACCTTGGTAGCATACTTACTAACTTTAAAGACTTCAACACTTTTATTCACTATCATTTCTATCTTGAAGGGTCATAACTTCCGTTTTTGGATTCTTAGCTTGAAAATTGTCAAATCCTTGGAAATAAGCTTTGATTCTTCATATTCATATCGAGTGGATGTTGTTTCATCCTCCATATTGTTCTTCTTGCTAACTCCCAAATTCACCGTTAGAAACTCCTATGGATTCTAATAACTATAGAACTGTGGGATAAGCTATATTACTTTTGACTTGCTTCTCCACCTTGGTAGCATACTTTAACTACTTTAAGACTTCAACACTTCTATTCACTTATCATTTCTATCTTGAAGGGTCATAACTCCGTTTTTAGGATTCTTAGCTTGAAAATTGTCAAATCCTTGGAAATAAGCTTTGATTCTTCATATTCATATCGGTGGATGTTGTTTCATCCTCCATATGTGTCTTCTTGCTACACTCCCAAATTCACCATTAGAAACTCCTTGAGATTCAAATAACTAACAGACTGTGGGATAAGCTATATTGCTTGTTTCTTACTTTGACTTGCTTCTCCACCTTGGTAGCATACTTTAACTACTTTAAGACTTCAACACTTTTATTCCTATCATTTCTATCTTGAAGGGTCATAACTTCCGTTTTTAGGATTCTTGGCTTGAAAATTGTCAAATCCTTGGAAATAAGCTTTGATTCTTCATATTCATATCGGTGGATGTTGTTTCATCCTCCATATGTTCTTCTTGCTACAACTCCCAAATTCACCATTAGAAACTCCTATGAGATTCTAATAACTAAGAACTGTGGGATAAGCTATATTGCTTGTTTCTTACTTTGACTTGCTTCTCCACCTTGGTAGCATACTTTAACTACTTTAAGACTTCAACACTTCTATTCACTTATCATTTCTATCTTGAAGGGTCATAACTTCCGTTTTTAGGATTCTTGGCTTGAAAATTGTCAAATCCTTGGAAATAAGCTTTGATTCTTCATATTCTATCGGTGGATGTTGTTTCATCCTCCATATGTGTCTTCTTGCTACGACTCCCAAATTCACCATTAGAAACTCCTTGAGATTCAAATAACTAACAGCTGTGGGATAAGCTATATTGCTTTTCTTACTTTGACTTGCTTCTCACCTTGGTAGCATACTTAAATTACTTTAAGACTTCAACACTTCTATTCACTATCATTTCTATCTTGAAGGGTCATAACTTCCGTTTTTAGGATTCTTAGCTTGAAAATTGTCAAATCCTTGGAAATAAGCTTTGATTCTTCATATTCATATCGGTGGATGTTGTTTCATCCTCCATATGTGTCTTCTTTGCTATCCCAAATTCACAATTAGAAACTGCTATGAGATTCAAATAACTAACCGAACTGTGGGATAAGCTATATTGCTTGTTTCTTACTTTGACTTGCTTCTCCACCTTGGTAGCATACTTTAACTACTTTAAGGCTTCATCACTTCTATTCACTATCATTTCTATCTTGAAGGGTCATAACTTCCGTTTTTAGGATTCTTGGCTTGAAAATGGTCAAATCCTTTGGAAATAAGCTTTGATTCTTCATATTCGTATCAGTGGATGTTGTTTCATCCTCCATATGTGTCTTCTTGCTAAACTCCCAAATTCACCATTAGAAACTCCTATGAGATTCAAATAACTAAAGAACTGTGGGATAAGCTATATTACTTGTTTCTTACTTTGACTTCTCCCGCCTTGGTAGCATACTTAATTACTTTAAGACTTCAACCTTCTATTCACTTATCATTTCTATCTTGAAGGGTCATAACTTCCGTTTTTAGGATTCTTAGCTTGAAAATTGTCAAATCCTTGGAAATAAAGCTTTGATTCTTCATATTCATATCGGTGGATGTTGTTTCATCCTCCATATGTGTCTTCTTGCTACATTTCCCAAATTCACCATTAGAAACTCCTATGAGATTCAAATAACTAACAAACTGTGGGATAAGCTATATTGCTTGTTTCTTACTTTGACTTGCTTCTCCACCTTGGTAGCATACTTAAACTAACTTTAAGACTTCAACACTTCTATTCACTTATCATTTCTATCTTGAAGGGTCATAACTTCCGTTTTTAGGATTCTTGGCTTGAAAATGGTCAAATCCTTGGAAATAAAGCTTTGATTCTTCATATTCATATCGGTGGATGTTGTTTCATCCTCCATATGTGTCTTCTTGCTACAACTCCCAAATTCACCATTAGAAACTCTCTATGAGATTCAAATAACTAAGAACTGTGGGATAAGCTATATTGCTTGTTTCTTACTTTGACTTGCTTCTCCACCTTTGGTAGCATACTTTAACTACTTTAAGACTTCAACACTTCTATTCACTTATCATTTCTATCTTGAAGGGTCATAACTTCCGTTTTTAGGATTCTTAGCTTGAAAATTGTCAAATCCTTGGAAATAAGCTTTGATTCTTCATATTCATATCAGTGGATCTTGTTTCAACCTCCACACGTGTATCCTTGCTACAACTCTCCATATTCACCATTAGAAACTCCTATGAGATTCTAAGAACTAACAGAACTGTGGGATAAGCTATATTGCTTGTTTCTTACTTTGACTTGCTTCTCCACCTTGGTAGCATACTTTAACTACTTTAAGACTTCAACACTTTTATTCACTATCATTTCTATCTTGAAGGGTCATAACTTCCGTTTTGGAGTTCTTGGCTTGAAAATGGTCAAATCCTTGGAAATAAGCTTTGATTCTTCATATTCATATCGGTGGATGTTGTTTCATCCTCCATATGTGTCTTCTTGCTACAACTCCCAAATTCACCATTAGAAACTCCTTGAGATTCAAATAACTAACAGAACTGTGGGATAAGCTATATTGCTTTTTTTTTTTGACTTGCTTCTCCACCTTGGTAGCATACTTTAACTACTTTTAAGACTTCAACACTTTTATTCACTTATCATTTCTATCTTGAAGGGTCATAACTTCCGTTTTGGAGTTCTTAGCTTGAAAATTGTCAAATCCTTTGGAAATAAGCTTTGATTCTTCATATTCATATCGGTGGATGTTGTTTCATCCTCCATATGTGTCTTCTTGCTACAACTCCCAAATTCACCATTAGAAACTCCTATGAGATTCTAATAACTAAGAACTGTGGGATAAGCTATATTGCTTTTCTTACTTTGACTTGCTTCTCCACCTTGGTAGCATACTTTAATTACTTTAAGACTTCAACACTTTATTCACTTATCATTTCTATCTTGAAGGGTCATAACTTCCGTTTTTAGGATTCTTAGCTTGAAAATTGTCAAATCCTTGGAAATAAGCTTTGATTCTTCATATTCTATCTCAGTGGATGTTGTTTCATCCTCCATATGTGTATTCTTGCTACATTTCCCAAATTCACCATTAGAAACTCCTATGAGATTCAAATAACTAACAGAACTGTGGGATAAGCTATATTGCTTGTTTCTTACTTTGACTTGCTTCTCCACCTTGGTAGCGTACTTTAACTACTTTAAAGACTTCAACACTTCTATTCACTTATCATTTCTATCTTGAAGGGTCATAACTTCCGTTTTAGGATTCTTAGCTTGAAAATTGTCAAATCCTTGGAAATAAGCTTTGATTCTTCATATTCATATCGGTGGATGTTGTTTCATCCTCCATATGTGTCTTCTTTTCTAACTCCCAAATTCGCCATGAAGAACTCCTAGGAGATTCCAATAACTAATAGAGCTGTGGGATAAGCTATATTGCTTTTTTTTTACTTTGACTTGCTTCTCCACCTTGGTAGCATACTTTAACTACTTTAAGACTTCAACTTTTTATTCACTATCATTTTTATCTTGAAGGGTCATAACTTCCGTTTTTAGGATTCTTAGCTTGAAAATTGTCAAATCCTTGGAAATAAGCTTTGATTCTTCATATTCATATCGGTGGATGTTGTTTCATCCTCCATATGTGTCTTGCTCTGACTCCCAAATTCACCGTTAGAACCTCCTATGAGATTCAAATAACTAACAGAACTGTGGGATAAGCTATATTGCTTGTTTCTTACTTTGACTTGCTTCTCCACCTTGGTAGCATACTTAAATTACTTTAAGACTTCAACTTTATTCATTATCATTTCTATCTTGAAGGGTCATAACTTCCGTTTTTAGGATTCTTAGCTTGAAAATTGTCAAATCCTTGGAAATAAGCTTTGATTCTTCATATTCATATCGGTGGATGTTGTTTCATCCTCCATATGTGTCTTCTTGCTACAACTCCCAAATTCACCATTAGAAACTCCTATGAGATTCGAATAACGATGAGAACTGTGGGATAAGCTATATTACTTTTTCTTACTTTGACTTCTTCTCCACCTTGGTAGCATACTTTAACTACTTTAAGACTTCAACACTTCTATTCACTTATCATTTCTATCTTGAAGGGTCATAACTCCGTTTTTAGGATTCTTAGCTTGAAAATGGTCAAATCCTTTGGAAATAAGCTTTGATTCTTCATATTCATATCGGTGGATGTTGTTTCATCCTCCATATGTGTCTTCTTGCTACATTCCCAAATTCACCATTAGAAACTCCTATGACATTCAAATAACTACTTTGAGATGTTCAAGAACTGTGGGATAAGCTATATTGCTTGTTTTTTACTTTGACTTGCTTCTCCACCTTGGTAGCATACTTTAACTACTTTAAGACTTCAACACTTCTATTCACTTTCATTTATATCTTGAAGGGTCATAACTTCCGTTTTTAGGATTCTTGGCTTGAAAATTGTCAAATCCTTGGAAATAAGCTTTGATTCTTCATATTCATATCGGTGGATGTTGTTTCATCCTCCATATGTGTCTTCTTGCTACAACTCCCAAATTCACCATTAGAAACTCCTATGAGATTCTAATAACTATGAACTGTGGGATAAGCTATATTGCTTTTCTTACTTTGACTTGCTTCTCCACCTTGGTAGCATTTATTACTTTAAGACTTCAACACTTCTATTCACTATCATTTCTATCTTGAAGGGTCATAACTTCCGTTTTTAGGATTCTTAGCTTGAAAATGGTCAAATCCTTGGAAATAAGCTTTGATTCTTCATATTCATATCAGTGGATGTTGTTTCATCCTCCATATGTGTCTTCTTGCTACATTTCCCAAATTCACCGTTAGAAACTCCTATGAGATTCAAATAACTAACAGAACTGTGGGATAAGCTATATTTCTTGTTTCTTACTTTGACTTGCTTCTCCACCTTGGTAGCATACTTTAACTACTTTAAGACTTCAACATTTATTCACTATCATTTTCTATCTTGAAGGGTCATAACTTCCGTTTTTAGGATTCTTAGCTTGAAAATTGTCAAATCCTTGGAAATAAGCTTTGATTCTTCATATTCATATCGGTGGATGTTGTTTCATCCTCCATATGTTCTTCTTGCTACAACTCCCAACATCACCATTACCAACTCCTATGAGATTCTAATAACTAAGAACTTGTGGGATAAGCTATATTGCTTTTTCTTACTTTGACTTGCTTCTCTCACCTTGGTAGCATACTTTA
Source organism: Cardamine occulta (assembly GCA_028015245.1). Taxonomy (NCBI): domain Eukaryota; kingdom Viridiplantae; phylum Streptophyta; class Magnoliopsida; order Brassicales; family Brassicaceae; genus Cardamine; species Cardamine occulta. The sequence continues at coordinate 26,097,528 of CM051386.1, read as the reverse complement.
ACTACTTTAAGACTTAACACTTCTATTCACTTATCATTTCTATCTTGAAGGGTCATAACTTCCGTTTTTAGGATTCTTAGCTTGAAAATTGTCAAATCCTTGGAAATAAGCTTTGATTCTTCATATTCATATCGGTGGATGTTGTTTCATCCTCCATATGTGTCTTCTTGCTACGTTTCCCAAATTCACCATTAGAAACTCCTATGAGATTCAAATAACTAACAGAACTGTGGGATAAGCTATATTGCTTGTTTCTTACTTTGACTTGCTTCTCCACCTTGGTAGCATACTTTAACTATTTTAAGACTTCAACACTTCGATTCACTTATCATTTCTCATCTTGAAGGGTCATAACTCCCGTTTTTAGGATTCTTAGCTTGAAAATTGTCAAATCCTTGGAAATAAGCTTTGATTCGTCATATCCATATCAGTGGATGTTGTTTCATCCTCCATATGGCTCTTCTTGCTACAACTCCCAAATTCACCATTAGAAACTCCTATGAGATTCTAATAACTATGACTGTGGGATAAGCTATATTGCTTGTTTCTTACTTTGACTTGCTTCTCCACCTTGGTAGCATACTTTAACTACTTTAAGACTTCAACACTTCTATTCACTTATCATTTCTATCTTGAAGGGTCTTAACTCCGTTTTTAGGATTCTTAGCTTGAAAATTGTCAAATCCTTGGAAATAAAGCTTTGATTCTTCATATTCATATCGGTGGATGTTGTTTCATCCTCCATATGTGTCTTCTGCTACAACTCCCAAATTCACCATTAGAAACTCCTATGAGATTCAAATAACTAACAGAACTGTGGGATAAGCTATATTGCTTGTTTCTTACTTTGACTTGCTTCTCCACCTTGGTAGCATACTTTAACTACTTTAAGACTTCAACACTTTGATTCACTTATCATTTCTATCTTGAAGGGTCATAACTTCTCGTTTTTAGGATTCTTAGCTTGAAAATTGTCAAATCCTTGGAAATAAGCTTTGATTCTTCATGTATGCATATCGGTGGATGTTGTTTCATCCTCCATATGTGTCTTCTGCTACAACTCCCAAATTCACCATTAGAAACTCCTATGAGATTCTAATAACTAAGAGCGGTGGGATAAGCTATATTGCTTTTTTCTTACTTTGACTTCTTCTCCCCCTTGGTAGCATACTTAAATTACTTTAAGACTTCAACATACTATTCACTTATCATTTCTATCTTGAAGGGTCATAACTTCCGTTTTAGGATTCTTAGCTTGAAAATGGTCAAATCCTTTGGAAATAAGCTTTGATTCTTCATATTCATATCGGTGGATGTTGTTTCAGCCTCCATATGTGTCTTCTTGCTACAGTTCCCAAATTCACCGTTAGAAACTCCTATGAGATTCAAATAACTAACAGAACTTGGGATAAGCTATATTGCTTGTTTCTTACTTTGACTTGCTTCTCCACCTTGGTAGCATACTTTACTTTTTAAGACTTCACAACTTTATTCACTTATCATTTCTATCTTGAAGGGTCATAACTTCCGTTTTTGGATTCTTAGCTTGAAAATTGTCAAATCCTTGGAAATAAGCTTTGATTCTTCATATTCATATCGGTGGATGTTGTTTCATCCTCCATATGTCTCTTCTTGCTACAACTCCCTAATTCACCATTAGAAACTCCTATGAGATTCTAATAACTAAGAAAACTGTTGGATAAGCTATAATGCTTGTTTCTTACTTTGACTTGCTTCTCCACCTTGGTAGCATACTTTAACTACTTTAAGACTTCAACACTTCTATTCACTATCATTTCTATCTTGAAGGGTCATAACTCCGTTATTAGGATTCTTAGCTTGAAAATTGTCAAATCCTTGGAAATGAAAGCTTTGATTCTTCATATTCTTATCAGTGGATGGTGTTTGATCCTCCATATGTGTCTTCTTGCTACATTTCCCAAATTCACCATTAGAAACTCCTATGAGATTCAAATAACTAACAGAACTGTGGGATAAGCTATATTGCTTGTTTCTTACTTTGACTTGCTTCTCCACCTTGGTAGCATACTTTAACTACTTTAAGACTTCAACACATCTATTCACTATCATTTCTATCTTGAAGGGTCATAACTCCGTTTTTAGGATTTTAGCTTGAAAATTGTCAAATCCTTGGAAATGAAAGCTTTGATTCTTCATATTCTTATCAGTGGATGTTGTTTCATCCTCCAGATGTGTCTTCTTCCTAACACTCCCAAATGCACCACTAGAAACTCCTATGAGATTCTCATAACTAACAGAACTGTGGGATAAGCTATATTGCTTGTCTCTTACTTTGACTTGCTTCTCCACCATGGTAGCATACTTTAACTCTTTTTACTAGACTTCAACACTTATATTCACTATCATTTCTATCTTGAAGGGTCATAACTCTCGTTTTTAGGATTCTTAGCTTGAAAATTGTCAAATCCTTGGAAATAAGCTTTGATTCTTCATATTCATATCGGTGGATGTTGTTTCATCCTCCATATGTGTCTTCTTGCTACAACTCCCATATTCACCGTTAGAAACTCCTATGAGATTCTAATAACTAACAAACTGTGGGATAAGCTATATTGCTTTTTCTTACTTTGACTTGCTTCTCCACCTTGGTAGCATACTTTAAATTACTTTAAAAGACTTCAACATTCACTTCTATCATTTCTATCTTGAAGGGTCATAACTTTGTTTTAGGATTCTTAGCTTGAAAATTGTCAAATCCTTGGAAATGAAAGCTTTGATTCTTCATATTCATATCAGTAGATGTTGTTTCATCCTCCATATGTCTCTTGTTGCTACAACTCCCAAATTCACCATTAGAAACTCTTATGAGATTCAAATAACTAACAGAACTGTGGGATAAGCTATATTGCTTGTTTCTTACTTTGACTTGCTTCTCCACCTTGGTAGCATACATTAATTACTTAAAGACTTCAACACTTCTATTCAGTCTCATTTCTATCTTGAAGGGTAACACCTCCTTTTTTGTGATTCTTAGCTTGAAAATGGTCAAATCCTTGGAAATAAAGCTTTGATTCTTCATATTCATATCGGTGGATGTTGTTTCATCCTCCATATGTGTCTTCTTGCTACAACTCCCAAATTCACCATTAGAAACTCCTATGAGATTCTAATAACTAAAGAACTTGGGATAAGCTATATTGCTTTTTCTTACTTTGTCTTGCTTCTCCCCCTTGGTGGCATACTTAATTACTTTAAGACTTCAACACTTCTATTCACTATCATTTCTATCTTGAAGGGTCATAACTTCCGTTTTAGGATTCTTAGCTTGAAAATTGTCAAATCCTTTGGAAATAAGCTTTGATTCTTCATATTCATATCGGTGGATGTTGTTTCATCCTCCATATGTCTTCTTGCTACATCTCCCAAATTCACCGTTAGAAACTCCTATGAGATTCAAATAACTATGAACTGTGGGATAAGCTATATTGCTTGTTTCTTACTTTGACTTGCTTCTCCCCTTGGTAGCATACTTTAACTACTTTAAAGACTTCAACACTTCTATTCACTTATCATTTCTATCTTGAAGGGTCATAACTCCGTTTTTAGGATTCTTGGCTTGAAAATGGTCAAATCCTTGGAAATAAGCTTTGATTCTTCATATTCATATCGGTGGATGTTGTTTCATCCTCCATATGTGTCTTCTTACAACTCCCAAATTCACCATTAGAAACTCCTATGAGATTCTAATAACTAACAAGCTGTGGGATAAGCTATATTGCTTGTTTCTTACTTTGACTTGCTTCTCCACCTTGGTAGCATACTTTAACTACTTTAAGACTTCAACACTTTATTCACTTATCATTTCTATCTTGAAGGGTCTTAACTCCGTTTTTAGGATTCTTAGCTTGAAAATTGTCAAATCCTTGGAAATAAGCTTTGATTCTTCATATTCATATCGGTGGATGTTGTTTCATCCTCCATATGTGTCTTCTTGCTACAACTCCCAAATTCACCATTAGAAACTCCTGTGAGATTCAAATAACTAACAAGAACTGTGGGATAAGCTATATTGCTTGTTTCTTACTTTGACTTGCTTCTCCACCTTGGTAGCATACTTTAACTACTTTAAAGACTTCAACACTTCTATTCACTTATCATTTCTATCTTGAAGGGTCATAACTTCCGTTTTTAGGATTCTTGGCTTGAAAATTGTCAAATCCTTTGGAAATAAGCTTTGATTCTTCATATTCATATCGGTGGATGTTGTTTCATCCTCCGTATGTGTCTTCTTGCTACAACTCCCAAATTCACCATTAGAAACTCCTATGAGATTCAATAACTAACTGAACTGTGGGATAAGCTATATTTTTTCTTACTTTGACTTGCTTCTCCACCTTGGTAGCATACTTTAACTACTTTAAGACTTCAACACGTCCATTCACTTATCATTTCTATCTTGAAGGGTCATAACTCCGTTTTTAGGATTCTTAGCTTGAAAATTGTCAAATCCTTGGAAATAAGCTTTGATTCTTCATATTCATATCGGTGGATGTTGTTTCATCCTCCATATGTGTCTTCTTGCTACGACTCCCAAATTCACCATTAGAAACTCCTTGAGATTCTAATAACTAACAGAACTGTGGGATAAGCTATATTGCTTGTTTCTTACTTTGACTTGCTTCTCCACCTTGGTAGCATACTTAATTACTTTAAGACTTCAACACTTCTATTCACTTATCATTTCTATCTTGAAGGGTCATAACTTCCGTTTTTAGGATTCTTAGCTTGAAAATTGTCAAATCCTTGAAAATAAGCTTTGATTCTTCATATTCATATCGGTGGATGTTGTTTCATCCTCCATATGTATCTTCTTGCTACATTTCCCAAATTCACCGTTAGAAACTCCTATGAGATTCAAATAACTAAGAACTGTGGGATAAGCTATATTGCTTTTCTTACTTTGACTTGCTTCTCCCCTTGGTAGCATACTTTAACTACTTTAAAGACTTCAAAACTTCTATTCACTTATCATTTCTATCTTGAAGGGTCATAACTTCCGTTTTAGGATTCTTAGCTTGAAAATTGTCAAATCCTTGGAAATAAGCTTTGATTCTTCATATTCATATCGGTGGATGTTGTTTCATCCTCCATATGTGTCTTCTTGCTACAACTCCCAAATTCACCATTAGAAACTCCTATGAGATTCTAATAACTAAGAACTGTGGGATAAGCTATATTGCTTGTTTCTTACTTTGACTTGCTTCTCCACCTTGGTAGCATACTACTTTACTTTAAGCTTCAACACTTCTACTTATCATTTCTATCTTGAAGGGTCATAACTTCCGTTTTTAGGATTCTTAGCTTGAAAAATGTCAAATCCTTGGAAATAAGCTTTGATTCTTCATATTCATATCAGTGGATGTGGTTTCAGCCTCCATATGTGTCTTCTTGCTACAACTCCCAAATCCAGCATTAAAACCTCCTGAGAGATTCTAATAACTAACAAACTGTGTGATAAGCTATATTACTTTTTCTTACTTTGACTTGCTTCTCCACCTTGGTAGCATACTTTAACTACTTTAAGACTTCAACACTTCTATTCACTTATCATTTCTATCTTGAAGGGTCATAACTTCCGTTTTGGATTCTTAGCTTGAAAATTGTCAAATCCTTGGAAATAAGCTTTGATTCTTCATATTCATATCGGTGGATGTTGTTTCATCCTCCATATGTGTCTTCTTGCTACAACGCCCATTATTCACCATTACACTCCTATGAGATTCAAATAACTAACAGAACTGTGGGATAAGCTATATCGCTTGTTTCTTACTTTGACTTGCTTCTCCACCTTGGTAGCATACTTTACTTTTAAAACTTCATTACATTCTTTACTATCATTTCTATCTTGAAGGGTCATAACTTCCTGTTTTAGGATTCTTGGCTTGAAAATGGTCAAATCCTTGGAAATAAGCTTTGATTCTTCATATTCATAGTGGATGTTGTTTCATCCTCCATATGTGTCTTCTTGCTACGACTCCCAAATTCACCGTTAGAAACTCCTATGAGATTCTAATAACTAGAACTGTGGGATAAGCTATATTTTTTTCTTACTTTGACTTGCTTCTCCACCTTGGTAGCATACTTCTTTAAGACTTCAACACTTCTATTCACTTATCATTTCTATCTTGAAGGGTCATAACTTCCGTTTTTAGGATTCTTAGCTTGAAAATTGTCAAATCCTTGGAAATAAGCTTTGATTCTTCATATTCATATCGGTGGATGTTGTTTAAGCCTCCATTTGTGTCTTTTTGATACAACTCCCAAATTCACCATTAGAAACTCCTATGAGATTCAAATAACTAACAGAACTGTGGGATAAGCCATATTACTTTTTTCTTACTTTGACTTGCTTCTCCACCTTGGTAGATACTTTAACTACTTTAAAGACTTCAACACTTTTATTCACTTATCATTTCTATCTTGAAGGGTCATAACTTCCGTTTTTAGGATTCTTAGCTTGAAAATTGTCAAATCCTTGGAAATAAGCTTTGATTCTTCATATTCATATCGGTGGATGTTGTTTCATCCTCCATATGTGTCTTCTGCTACAACTCCCAAATTCACCATTAGAAACTCCTATGAGATTCATAATAACTAGAACTGTGGGATAAGCTATATTTCTTCTTTCTTACTTTGTCTGACTTCTCCACCTTGGTAGCCTACTTTAGCTACTTTAAGACTTCAACACTTTTATTCACTTATCATTTCTATCTTGAAGGGTCATAACTTCCGTTTTTAGGATTCTTAGCTTGAAAATGGTCAAATCCTTGGAAATAAAGCTTTGATTCTTCATATTCATATCGGTGGATGTTGTTTCATCCTCCATATGTGTCTTCTTGTATAACTCCCAAATTCACCATTAGAAACTCCTGTGAGATTCTAATAACTATGAACTGTGGGATAAGCTATATTGCTTTTTCTTACTTTGACTTCTCCACCTTGGTAGCATACTTTAACTACTTTAAGACTTCACACTATTCTTTATCATTTCTATCTTGAAGGGTCATAACTTCCGTTTTTAGGATTCTTAGCTTGAAAATTGTCAAATCCTTTGGAAATAAGCTTTGATTCTTCATATTCATATCGGTGGATGTTGTTTCATCCTCCATATGTGTCTTCTTGCTACAACTCCCCAAATTCACCATTAGAAACTCCTATGAGATTCAAATAACTAAGAACTGTGGGATAAGCTATATTGCTTTTTCTTACTTTGACTTGCTTCTCCACCTTGGTAGCATACTTTAACTACTTTAAGACTTCAACTTCTATTCACTTATCATTTCTATCTTGAAGGGTCCTACTCCGTTTTTTGGGATTCTTGGCTTGAAAATGGTCAAATCCTTGGAAATAAGCTTTGATTCTTCATATTCATATCGGTGGATGTTGTTTCATCCTCCATATGTGTCTTCTTGCTACAACTCCCAAATTCACCATTAGAAACTCCTTGAGATTCTAATAACTAAAGCTGTGGGATAAGCTATATTGCTTGTTTCTTACTTTGACTTCTTCTCCACCTTGGTAGCATACTTTAACTACTTTAAGACTTCAACACTTCTATTCACTTATCATTTCTATCTTGAAGGGTCATAACTTCCGTTTTTAGGATTCTTAGCTTGAAAATTGTCAAATCCTTGGAAATAAAGCTTTGATTCTTCATATTCATATCGGTGGATGTTGTTTCATCCTCCATATGTGTCTTCTTGCTACAACTCCCAAATTCACCATTAGAAACTCCTATGAGATTCAAATAACTAGAACTGTGGGATAAGCTATATTGCTTGTTTCTTACTTTGACTTGCTTCTCCACCTTGGTAGCATACTTTAACTACTTTAAGACTTCAACACTTCTATTCACTTATCATTTCTATCTTGAAGGGTCATAACTTCCGTTTTTAGGATTCTTAGCTTGAAAGTTGTCAAATCCTTGGAAATGAAAGCTTTGATTCTTCATATTCATATCAGTGGATGTTGTTTTAGCCTCCATATGTGTTTTCTTTCTACAACTCCCAAATTCACCGTTAGAAACTCCTATGAGATTCTAATAACTAACAGAACTGTGGGATAAGCTATATTGCTTGTTTCTTACTTTGACTTGCTTCTCCACCTTGGTAGCATACTTTAATTACTTTAAGACTTCAACTTCTATTCACTTATCATTTCTATCTTGAAGGGTCATAACTTCCGTTTTTAGGATTCTTAGCTTGAAAATTGTCAAATCCTTGGAAATAAGCTTTGATTCTTCATATTCATATCGGTGGATGTTGTTTCATCCTCCATATGTGTCTTCTGCTACAACTCCCAAATTCACCATTAGAAACTCCTATGAGATTCTAATAACTATAAACTGGGTGATAAGCTATATAGCTGGTTTCTTACTGTGACTTACTTCTCCACCTTGGTAGCATACTTTAACTACTTTAAGACTTCAACCCTTCAATTCACTTATCATTTCTATCTTGAAGGGTCATAACTTCCGTTTTTAGGATTCTTAGCTTGAAAATTGTCAAATCCTTGGAAATAAGCTTTGATTCTTCATATTCATATCGGTGGATGTTGTTTCATCCTCCATATGTGTCTTCTTAAATTCCCAAATTCACCGTTAGAAACTCTCTATGAGATTCTAATAACTAACAATGTGGGATAAGCTATATTGCTTTTTTCTTACTTTGACTTGCTTCTCCACCTTGGTAGCATACTTTAACTACTTTAAGACTTCAACACTTCTATTCACTTATCATTTCTATCTTGAAGGGTCATAACTTCCGTTTTTAGGATTCTTAGCTTGAAAATTGTCAAATCCTTGGAAATAAGCTTTGATTCTTCATATTCATATCGGTGGATGTTGTTTCATCCTCCATATGTGTCTTCTTGCTACAACTCCCAAATTCACCGTTAGAAACTCCTGTGAGATTCAAATAACTAACAGAACTGTGGGATAAGCTATATTGCTTGTTTTACTTTGACTTGCTTCTCTCACCTTGGTAGCATACTTTAACTACTTTAAGACTTCAACACTTCTATTCATTATCATTTCTATCTTGAAGGGTCATAACTTCCGTTTTTAGGATTCTTGGCTTGAAAATGGTCAAATCCTTGGAAATAAGCTTTGATTCTTCATATTCATATCGGTGGATGTTGTTTCATCCTCCATATGTGTCTTCTTGCTACAACTCCCAAATTCACCATTAGAAACTCCTATGAGATTCTAATAACTAACGAACTGTGGGATAAGCTATATTGCTTTTTCTTACTTTGACTTGCTTCTCCACCTTGGTAGCGTAGTTTAATTACTTTAAGACTTCAATACTTCTATTCACTATCATTTCTATCTTGAAGGGTCATAACTTCCGTTTTTAGGATTCTTAGCTTGAAAATTGTCAAATCCTTGGAAATAAGCTTTGATTCTTCATATTCATATCGGTGGATGTTGTTTCATCCTCCATATGTTCTTCTTGCTACAACTCCCAAATTCACCGTTAGAAACTCCTGTGAGATTCTAATAACTAACAAGAACTGTGGGATAAGCTATATTGCTTGTTTCTTACTTTGACTTGCTTCTCCACCTTGGTAGCGTACTTAAACTTACTTTAAAGACTTCAACACTTTATTCACTTATCATTTCTATCTTGAAGGGTCATACTTCCGTTTTTAGGAGTCTTAGCTTGAAAATGTTGAAATCCTTGGCAATGAACGCTTTGATTCTTCATATTCATATCAGTGGATGTTGTTTCATCCTCCATATGTGTCTTCTTGCTACGACTCCCAAATTCACCATTAGAAACTCCTATGAGATTCAAATAACTAACAGAACTGTGGGATAAGCTATATTGCTTGTTTCTTACTTTGACTTGCTTCTCCCCTTGGTAGCATACTTAAACTTACTTTAAAGACTTCAACACTTCTATTCACTATCATTTCTATCTTGAAGGGTCATAACTTCCGTTTTGGATTCTTGGCTTGAAAATTGTCAAATCCTTGGAATAAAGCTTTGATTCTTCATATTCTATGCAGTGGATGTTGTTTCATCCTCCATATGTGTCTTCTTGCTACAACTCCCAAATTCACCATTAGAAACTCCTTGAGATTCAAATAACTAACTGAAGTGTGGGATAAGCTATATTGCTTGTTTCTTACTTTGACGTGCTTCTCCACCTTGGTAGCATACTTTAACTACTTTAAAAGACTTGCAACACTATTCACTTATCATTTCTATCTTGAAGGGTCATAACTTCCGTTTTTAGGATTCTTGGCTTGAAAATTGTCAAATCCTTGGAAATAAGCTTTGATTCTTCATATTCATATCAGTGGATGTTGTTTCATCCTCCATATGTGTCTTCTTGCTACAACTCCCAAATTCACCATTAGAAACTCATATGAGATTCAAATAACTAACAGAACTGTGGGATAAGCTATATTGCTTGTTTCTTACTTTGACTTGGTTCTCCACCTTGGTAGCATACTTTAACTACTTTAAGACTTCAACACTTCTATTCTTTATCAATTCTATCTTGAAGGGTCATAACTTCCGTTTTTAGGATTCTTGGCTTGAAAATGGTCAAATCCTTGGAAATAAGCTTTGATTCTTCATATTCATATCGAGTGGATGTTGTTTCATCCTCCATATGTGTCTTCTTGCTACAACTCCCAAATTCACCATTAGAAACTCCTATGAGATTCTAATAACTAACAAACTGTGGGATAAGCTATATTACTTTTCTTACTTTGACTTGCTTCTCCACCTTGGTAGCATACTTTAACTACTTTAAGACTTCAACACTTCTACTTCTATCATTTCTATCTTGAAGGGTCATAACTTCCGTTTTTAGGATTCTTAGCTTGAAAATGGTCAAATCCTTGGAAATAAGCTTTGATTCTTCATATTCATATCGGTGGATGTTGTTTCATCCTCCATATGTGTCTTCTTGCTACAACTCCCAAATTCACCGTTAGAAACTCCTTGAGATTCAAATAACTAACAGAACTGTGGGATAAGCTATCTTGCTTGTTTCTTACTTTGACTTGCTTCTCCACCTTGGTAGCATACTTTAATTACTTTAAGACTTCAACACTTCTATTCACTTATCATTTCTATCTTGAAGGGTCATAACTTCCGTTTTGGATTCTTAGCTTGAAAATTGTCAAATCCTTGGAAATAAGCTTTGATTCTTCATATTCATATCGAGTGGATGTTGTTTCATCCTCCATATGTGTCTTCTTGCTACAACTCCCAAATTCACCATTAGAAACTCCTATGAGATTCTAATAACTAACTGGACTGTGGGATAAGCTATATGGCTTGTTCCTTACTTTGACTTGCTCTCACCTTGGTAGCATACTTACTTACTTTAAGACTTCAACCTTCTATTCACTTATCATTTCTATCTTGAAGGGTCATAACTTCCGTTTTAGGATTCTTAGCTTGAAAATTGTCAAATCCTTTGGAAATAAGCATTGATTCTTCATATTCACATCAATAGGTGTTGTTTAAGCCTCCATATGTGTCTTCTTGCTACAACTCCCAAATTCACCATTAGAAACTCCTATGAGATTCAAATAACTAACAGAACTGTGGGATAAGCTATATTGCTTGTTTCTTACTTTGACTTGCTTCTCCACCTTGGTAGCATACTTTAACTACTTTAAGACTTCAACACTTCTATTCACTATCATTTCTATCTTGAAGGGTCATAACTTCCGTTTTTAGGATTCTTAGCTTGAAAATTGTCAAATCCTTGGAAATAAGCTTTGATTCTTCATATTCATATCGGTGGATGTTGTTTCATCCTCCATATGTGTCTTCTTACAACTCCCAAATTCACCATTAGACACTCGTATGAGATTCTAATAACTAAGAACGTGTGGGATAAGCTATATTACTTTTTCTTACTTTGACTTGCTTCTCCACCTTGGTAGCATACTTAACTACTTTAAGACTTCAACTATTTCACTTATCATTTCTATCTTGAAGGGTCATAACTTCCGTTTTTAGGATTCTTAGCTTGAAAATTGTCAAATCCTTGGAAATAAAGCTTTGATTCTTCATATTCATATCGGTGGATGTTGTTTCATCCTCCATATGTGTCTTCTTGCTCATCTCCCAAATTCACCATTAGAAACTCCTATGAGATTCAAATAACTAAGAACTGTGGGATAAGCTATATTGCTTGTTTCTTACTTTGACTTCTTCTCTCACCTTGGTAGCATACTTTAACTACTTTAAGACTTCAACTTCTATTCACTTATCATTTCTATCTTGAAGGGTCATAACTTCCGTTTTAGGATTCTTAGCTTGAAAATTGTCAAATCCTTGGAAATAAGCTTTGATTCTTCATATTCATATCGGTGGATGTTGTTTCATCCTCCATATGTGTCTTCTTGCTACGACTCCCAAATTCACCATTAGAAACTCCTGTGAGATTCTTAAAACTAACACAGCTTAGGGATAAGCTATATTGCTTGTTTCTTACTTTGACTTGCTTCTCCACCTTGGTAGCATACTTTAACTACTTTAAGACTTCAACACTCTATTCACTTATCATTTCTATCTTGAAGGGTCATAACTTCCGTTTTTAGGATTCTTAGCTTGAAAATTGTCAAATCCTTGGAAATAAGCTTTGATTCTTCATATTCATATCGGTGGATGTTGTTTCATCCTCCATATGTCTTCTTGCTACATTTCCCAAATTCACCGTTTGAAACTGCTATGAGATTCAAATAACTAACAGAACTGTGGGATAAGCTATATTGCTTTTTCTTACTTTGACTTGCTTCTCCACCTTGGTAGCATACTTTAACTACTTTAAGACTTCAACACTTCTATTCACTTATCATTTCTATCTTGAAGGGTCATAACTTCCGTTTTTAGGATTCTTGGCTTGAAAATTGTCAAATCCTTGGAAATAAGCTTTGAGTCTTCATATTCATATCAGTGGTTGTTGGTTCATCCCCCATATGTTTCTTCTTGATCCGACTCCCAGATTCACCATTAGCAACTCCTATGAGATTCTAATAACTAAAGCTGTGGGATAAGCTATATTGCTTTTTTCTTACTTTGACTTCTCCACCTTGGTAGCATACTTTAATTACTTTAAGACTTCAACACTTCTATTCACTTATCATTTCTATCTTGAAGGGTCTTAACTTCCGTTTTTAGGATTCTTAGCTTGAAAATTGTCAAATCCTTGGAAATAAGCTTTGATTCTTCATATTCATATCGGTGGATGTTGTTTCATCCTCCATGTGTGTCTTCTGGCTATAGCTCCCAAATTCACCGTTAGAAACTCCTATGAGATTCAAATAACTAACAGAACTGTGGGATAAGCTATATTGCTTGTTTCTTACTTTGACTTGCTTCTCCACCTTGGTAGCATACTTTAACTACTTTAAGACTTCAACTCTTCTATTCACTATCATTTCTATCTTGAAGGGTCATAACCACGTTTTTAGGATTCTTAGCTTGAAATTTGTCAAATCCTTGGAAATGAATGCTTTGATTCTTCATATTCATATCAGTGGATGTTGTTTCATCCTCCATATGTCTCTTCTTGCTACAACTCCCAACTTCACCATTAGAAACTCCTATGAGATTCTAATAACTAAGAGAACTGTGGGATAAGCCATATTACTTTTTCTTACTTTGACTTGCTTCTCCACCTTGGTAGCATACTTTAACTACTTTAAGACTTCAACACTTCTATTCACTATCATTTCTATCTTGAAGGGTCATAACTCCGTTTTTAGGATTCTTAGCTTGAAAATTGTCAAATCCTTGGAAATAAGCTTTGATTCTTCATATTCATATCGGTGGATGTTGTTTCATCCTCCATATGTGTCTTCTTGCTACAACTCCCAAATTCACCATTAGAAACTCCTGTGAGATTCAAATAACTATGAACTGTGGGATAAGCTATATTGCTTGTTTCTTACTTTGACTTGCTTCTCCACCTTGGTAGCATACTTAACTTCTTTAAGACTTCAAACTTCTATTCACTTATCATTTCTATCTTGAAGGGTCATAACTTCCGTTTTGGATTCTTAGCTTGAAAATTGTCAAATCCTTGGAAATAAGCTTTGATTCTTCATATTCATATCGAGTGGATGTTGTTTCATCCTCCATATGTTCTTCTTGCTACAACTCCCAAATTCACCATTAGAAACTCCTTGTGATTCTAATAACTAACAAGCTGTGGGATAAGCTATATTACTTTTTCTTACTTTGACTTGCTTCTCCACCTTGGTAGCATACTTTAACTACTTTAAGACTTCAACACTTCTATTCACTTATCATTTCTATCTTGAAGGGTCTTAACTTCCGTTTTTAGGATTCTTAGCTTGAAAATTGTCAAATCCTTGGAAATAAGCTTTGATTCTTCATATTCATATCGGTGGATGTTGTTTCATCCTCCATATGTGTCTTGCTACAACTCCCAAATTCACCATTAGAAACTCCTATGAGATTCTAATAACTAACAGAACTGTGGGATAAGCTATATTGCTTTTTCTTACTTTGACTTTCTTCTCCACCTTGGTAGCATACTTTACTTTAAGACTTCAACACTACTATTCACTTATCATTTCTATCTTGAAGGGTCATAACTTCCGTTTTTAGGATTCTTAGGCTTGAAAATTGTCAAATCCTTGGAAATAAGCTTTGATTCTTCATATTCATATCGGTGGATGTTGTTTCATCCTCCATATGTGTCTTCTTGCTCAACTCCCAAATTCACCATTAGAAACTCCTATGAGATTCAAATAACTAAGACCGTGGGATAAGCTATATTGCTTGTTTCTTACTTTGACTTGCTTCTCCCCTTGGTAGCATACTTTAACTACTTTAAGACTTCAACACTTCTATTCACTTATCATTTCTATCTTGAAGGGTCATAACTTCCGTTTTTAGGATTCTTAGCTTGAAAATTGTCAAATCCTTGGAAATAAGCTTTGATTCTTCATATTCATATCGAGTGGATGTTGTTTCAGCCTCCATATGTGTCTTCTTTCTACACAACCGCATATTCCCCATTAGAAACTCCTATGAGATTCAAATAACTAACAGAACTGTGGGATAAGCTATATTGCTTGTTTCTTACTTTGACTTGCTTCTCCACCTTGGTAGCATACTTTAACTACTTTAAGACTTCAACATCTATTCACTTATCATTTCTATCTTGAAGGGTCATAACTTCCGTTTTTAGGATTCTTAGCTTGAAAATTGTCAAATCCTTGGAAATAAGCTTTGATTCTCCATATTAATATCTGTGGATGTTGTCTCATCCACCATCTGTGTATTCTTGCCCCAACTCCCAAATACACCGTTAGAAACTCCTATGAGATTCTAATAACTAACGAACTTGGGATAAGCTATATTGCTTGTTTCTTACTTTGACTTGCTTCTCCACCTTGGTAGCATACTTTACTTTAAGACTTTCAACACTATTCACTTATCATTTCTATCTTGAAGGGTCATAACTTCCGTTTTTAGGATTCTTAGCTTGAAAATTGTCAAATCCTTGGAAATAAGCTTTGATTCTTCATATTCATATCGGTGGATGTTGTTTCATCCTCCATATGTGTCTTCTTGCTACAACTCCCAAATTCACCATTAGAAACTCCTATGAGATTCAAATAACTAAGAACTGTGGGATAAGCTATATTGCTTGTTTCTTACTTTGACTTGCTTCTCCACCTTGGTAGCATACTTTAACTACTTTAAAGACTTCAACACTTCTATTCACTTATCATTTCTATCTTGAAGGGTCATAACTTCCGTTTTTAGGATTCTTGGCTTGAAAATTGTCAAATCCTTGGAAATAAGCTTTGATTCTTCATATTCATGTCGGTGGATTTTCTCTCACCCTTCATCTGTGTCTTCTTGCTACGACTCCCAAATTCACCATTAGAAACTCCTATGAGATTCAAATAACTAACAGGCTGTGGGATAAGCTATATTGCTTGTTTCTTACTTTGACTTGCTTCTCCACCTTGGTAGCATGCTTTAACTACTTTAAGACTTCAACCCTTCAATTCCCCTTCATTTCTTTCTTGAAGGGTCATAACTTCCGTTTTAGGATTCTTAGCTTGAAAATTGTCAAATCCTTGGAAATAAGCTTTGATTCTTCATATTCATATCGGTGGATGTTGTTTAAGCCTCCATATGTGTCTTCTTGCTACAACTCCCAAATTCACCGTTAGAAACTGCTATGAGATTCAAATAACTAACAGATCTGTGGGATAAGCTATATTACCTTTTTCTTACTTTGACTTGCTTCTCCACCTTGGTAGCATACTTCAACTACTTAAAGACTTCAACACTATTCACTTATCATTTCTATCTTGAAGGGTCATAACTTCCGTTTTGGATTCTTGGCTTGAAAATTGTCAAATCCTTGGAAATAAGCTTTGATTCTTCATATTCATATCGGTGGATGTTGTTTCATCCTCCATATGTGTCTTCTTGCTACAACTCCCAAATTCACCATTAGAAACTCCTATGAGATTCAAATAACTAACAGAACTGTGGGATAAGCTATGATTCTTGTTTCTTACTTTGACTTGCTTCTCCCCTTGGTAGCATACTTTAACTTACTTTAAAGACTTCAACACTTCTATTCACTATCATTTCTATCTTGAAGGGTCATAACTTCCGTTTTTAGGATTCTTAGCTTGAAAATTGTCAAATCCTTGGAAATAAGCTTTGATTCTTCATATTCATATCGGTGGATGTTGTTTCATCCTCCATATGTTCTTCTTGCTACAACTCCCAAATTCACCGTTAGAAACTCCTGTGAGATTCAAATAACTAACAAACTGTGGGATAAGCTATATTGCTTTTTCTTACTTTGACTTGCTTCTCCACCTTGGTAGCATACTTTCTTAAGACTTCAACACTTCCATTCACTTATCATTTCTATCTTGAAGGGTCATAACTTCCGTTTTTAGGATTCTTAGCTTGAAAATGGTCAAATCCTTGGAAATAAGCTTTGATTCTTCATATTCATATCGGTGGATGTTGTTTCATCCTCCATATGTGTCTTGCTACAACTCCCAAATTCACCATTAGAAACTCCTATGAGATTCTAATAACTAAGAACTGTGGGATAAGCTATATTGCTTGTTTCTTACTTTGACTTGCTTCTCCACCTTGGTAGCATACTTTAACTACTTTAAGACTTCAACACTTCTATTCACTTATCATTTCTATCTTGAAGGGTCATAACTTCCGTTTTTAGGATTCTTGGCTTGAAAATGGTCAAATCCTTGGAAATAAGCTTTGATTCTTCATATTCATATCAGGTGGATGTTGTTTAAGCCTCCATGTGTGTCTTCTGGCTACAACTCCCAAATTCACCATTAGAAACTCCTATGAGATTCAAATAACTAACAGAACTGTGGGATAAGCTATATTGCTTGTTTCTTACTTTGACTTGCTTCTCCACCTTGGTAGCATACTTTAACTACTTTAAGACTTCAACACTTCTATTCATTATCATTTCTATCTTGAAGGGTCATAACTCCGTTTTTGGGATTCTCAGCTTGAAAATTGCCAAATCCTTGGAAATAAGCTTTGATTCTTCATATTCATATCGGTGGATGTTGTTTCATCCTCCATATGTGTCTTCTTGCTAAGACTCCCAAATTCACCATTAGAAACTCCTATGAGATTCTAATAACTAACAGAACTGTGGGATAAGCTATATTGCTTGTTTCTTACTTTGACTTGCTTCTCCACCTTGGTAGCATACTTTAACTACTTTAAGACTTCAACACTTCTATTCACTATCATTTCTATCTTGAAGGGTCATAACTTCCGTTTTTAGGATTCTTAGCTTGAAAATTGTCAAATCCTTGGAAATAAGCTTTGATTCTTCATATTCATATCGGTGGATGTTGTTTCATCCTCCATATGTGTCTTCTTGCTACGACTCCCAAATTCACCATTAGAAACTCCTTGAGATTCTAATAACTAACAAGCGTGGGATAAGCTATATTGCTTGTTTCTTACTTTGACTTGCTTCTCCACCTTGGTAGCATACTTTACTTTAAGACTTCAACCTTCTATTCACTTATCATTTCTATCTTGAAGGGTCATAACTCCGTTTTTAGGATTCTTAGCTTGAAAATTGTCAAATCCTTGGAAATAAGCTTTGATTCTTCATATTCATATCGGTGGAGGTGGTTTCATCCTCCATATGTGTCTTCTTGCTACGATTCCCAAATTCACCGTTAGAAACTCCTATGAGATTCAAATAACTAACAACTGTGGGATAAGCTATATTGCTTGTTTCTTACTTTGACTTGCTTCTCCCCTTGGTAGCATACTTTAACTACTTTAAGACTTCAACACTTCTATTCACTTATCATTTCTATCTTGAAGGGTCATAACTTCCGTTTTTAGGATTCTTGGCTTGAAAATTGTCAAATCCTTGGAAATAAGCTTTGATTCTTCATATTCATATCGGTGGATGTTGTTTAAGCCTCCATATGTGTCTTCTTGCTACAACGCCCATTATTCACCATTAGAAACTCGTATGAGATTCAAATAACTAACAGAACTGTGGGATAAGCTATATTTCTTGTTTCTTACTTTGACTTGCTTCTCCACCTTGGTAGCATACTTTAACTACTTTAAGACTTCAACACTTCTATTCACTTATCATTTCTATCTTGAAGGGTCATAACTTCCGTTTTTAGGATTCTTAGCTTGAAAATTGTCAAATCCTTGGAAATAAGCTTTGATTCTTCATATTCATATCGGTGGATGTTGTTTCATCCTCCATATGTGTCTTCTTGCTTCTGACTCCCAAATTCACCATTAGAAACTCCTTGAGATTCTAATAACTATGAACTGTGGGATAAGCTATATTGCTTGTTTCTTACTTTGACTTGCTTCTCCACCTTGGTAGCATACTTCAACTACTTTAAGACTTCAACACTTCTATTCACTTATCATTTCTATCTTGAAGGGTCATAACTTCCGTTTTTGGATTCTTAGCTTGAAAATTGTCAAATCCTTGGAAATGAAAGCTTTGATTCTTCATATTCATATCGGTGGATGTTGTTTCAGCCTCCATATGTGTCTTCTAGCTACAACTCCCAAATTCACCATTAGAAACTCCTATGAGATTCTAATAACTAACAGAACTGTGGGATAAGCTATATTGCTTGTTTCTTACTTTGACTTGCTTTTCCACCTTGGTAGCATACTTTAACTACTTTAAGACTTCAACACTTCTATTCTTTATCATTTCTATCTTGAAGGGTCATAACTCCGTTTTTAGGATTCTTAGCTTAAAATTGGTCAAATCCTTGGAAATGAAAGCTTTGATTCTTCATATGCATATCAGTGGATGTTGTTTCAGCCTCCATATGTTCTTCTGCTACAACTCCCAAATTCACCATTAGAAACTCCTATGAGATTCTAATAACTAACAGAACTGTGGGATAAGCTATATTGCTTTTTTCTTACTTTGACTTGCTTCTCCACCTTGGTAGCATACTTTAACTACTTTAAAGACTTCAACACTTCTATTCACTTATCATTTCTATCTTGAAGGGTCATAACTTCCGTTTTTAGGATTCTTGGCTTGAAAATTGTCAAATCCTTGGAAATAAGCTTTGATTCTTCATATTCATATCAGTGGATGTTGTTTCATCCTCCATATGTGTCTTCTTGTCAACTCCCAAATTCACCGTTAGAAACTCCTTGAGATTCAAATAACTAACAGAACTGTGGGATAAGCTATATTGCTTGTTTCTTACTTTGACTTGCTTCTCCACCTTGGTAGCATACTTTAACTACTTTAAAGACTTCAACACTTCTATTCACTTATCATTTCTATCTTGAAGGGTCATAACTTCCGTTTTTGGATTCTTAGCTTGAAAATTGTCAAATCCTTGGAAATGGCTTTGATTCTTCATATTCATATCGGTGGATGTTGTTTCATCCTCCATATGTGTCTTCTGCTACAACTCCCAAATTCACCATTAGAAACTCCTATGAGATTCAAATAACTAACAGAACTGTGGGATAAGCTATATTGCTTGTTTCTTACTTTGACTTGCTTCTCCACCTTGGTAGCATACTTAACTACTTTAAAGACTTCAACACTATTCATTATCATTTCTATCTTGAAGGGTCATAACTCCGTTTTTCGATTCTTAGCTTGAAAATTGTCAAATCCTTGGAAATAAGCTTTGATTCTTCATATTCATATCGGTGGATGTTGTTTCATCCTCCATATGTGTCTTCTTGCTACAACTCCCAAATTCACCATTAGAAACTCCTATGAGATTCAAATAACTAAGAGCCGTGGGATAAGCTATATTGCTTGTTTCTTACTTTGACTTGCTTCTCCACCTTGGTAGCATACTTTAACTACTTTAAGACTTCAACACTTCTATTCACTTATCATTTCTATCTTGAAGGGTCATAACTTCCGTTTTTAGGATTCTTGGCTTGAAAATTGTCAAATCCTTTGGAAATAAGCTTTGATTCTTCATATTCATATCGGTGGATGTTGTTTCATCCTCCATATGTGTCTTCTTGCTACAACTCCCAAATTCACCATTAGATACTCCTGTGAGATTCAAATAACTAACAGAACTGTGGGATAAGCTATATTGCTTTTCTTACTTTGACTTGCTTCTCCACCTTGGTAGCATACTTTAACTCTTTAAGACTTCAACACTTCTATTCACTTATCATTTCTATCTTGAAGGGTCATAACTTCCGTTTTTAGGATTCTTAGCTTGAAAATTGTCAAATCCTTTGGAAATAAGCTTTGATTCTTCATATTCATATCGGTGGATGTTGTTTCATCCTCCTATGTGTCTTGCTTCAACTCCCAAATTCACCATTAGAAACTCCTATGAGATTCTAATAACTAACCGAACGGTGGGATAAGCTATATTGCTTGTTTCTTACTTTGACTTGCTTCTCCACCTTGGTAGCATACTTTAATACTTTAAGACTTCAACCTTCTATTCACTTATCATTTCTATCTTGAAGGGTCATAACTTCCGTTTTTAGGATTCTTAGCTTGAAAATTGTCAAATCCTTGGAAATAAGCTTTGATTCTTCATATTCATATCGGTGGATGTTGTTTCATCCTCCATATGTGTCTTCTGCTACAACTCCCAAATTCACCATTAGAAACTCCTATGAGATTCAAATAACTAAGAAGCTGTGGGATTCGCTATATTGCTTGTTTCTTACTTTGACTTGCTTCTCCACCTTGGTAGCATACTTTAACTACTTTAAGACTTCAACACTTCTATTCACTTATCATTTCTATCTTGAAGGGTCATAACTTCCGTTTTTAGGATTCTTAGCTTGAAAATTGTCAAATCCTTGGAAATAAGCTTTGATTCTTCATATTCATATCGGTGGATGTTGTTTCATCCTCCATATGTGTCTTCTTGCTACATTCCCAAATTCACCATTAGAAACTCTTATGAGATTCAAAGAACTAACAGCACTGTGGGATATGCTATATTGATTGTTTCTACCCTTGGCTTTCTACTCCTCCCTGGTAGCACACTTCTCCTATCTAAAGACTTCAACACTTCTATTCACTATCATTTCTATCTTGAAGGGTCATAACTTCCGTTTTGGATTCTTGGCTTGAAAATTGTCAAATCCTTGGAAATAAGCTTTGATTCTTCATATTCATATCGGTGGATGTTGTTTCATCCTCCATATGTGTCTTCTTGCTACAACTCCCAAATTCACCATTAGAAACTCCTATGAGATTCTAATAACTATAAGAACTGTGGGATAAGCTATATTGCTTTTTCTTACTTTGACTTGCTTCTCCGCCTTGGTAGCATACTTTAACTACTTTAAAGACTTCAACACTTCTATTCACTTATCATTTCTATCTTGAAGGGTCATAACTTCCGTTTTTAGGATTCTTAGCTTGAAAATTGTCAAATCCTTTGGAAATAAGCTTTGATTCTTCATATTCATATCGGTGGATGTTGTTTCATCCTCCATATGTGTCTTCTTGCTCAACTCCCAAATTCACCATTAGAAACTCCTATGAGATTCAAATAACTAACAAACTGTGGGATAAGCTATATTGCTTTTTCTTACTATGACTTGCTTCTCCACCTTGGTAGCATACTTTAACTACTTTAAGACTTCAACACTTCTATTCACTTATCATTTCTATCTTGAAGGGTCATAACTTCCTTTTTAGGATTCTTGGCTTGAAAATTGTCAAATCCTTGGAAATAAGCTTTGATTCTTCATATTCATATCGGTGGATGTTGTTTCATCCTCCATATGTGTCTTGCTTCCCCTCCCAAATTCACCATTAGAAACTCTTATGAGATTCTAATAACTAACAGAACTGTGGGATAAGCTATATTGCTTTTTCTTACTTTGACTTGTGCTCCACCTTGGTAGCATACTTTAATTACTTTAAAACTTCAACTTCTTATTCACTATCATTTCTATCTTGAAGGGTCATAACTCCGTTTTTAGGATTCTTAGCTTGAAAATTGTCAAATCCTTGGAAATAAGCTTTGATTCTTCATATTCATATCGGTGGATGTTGTTTCATCCTCCATATGTCTCTTCTTGCTACAACTCCCAAATTCACCATTAGAAACTCCTATGAGATTCAAATAACTAACAGAACTGTGGGATAAGCTATATTGCTTGTTTCTTACTTTGACTTGCTTCTCCACCTTGGTAGCATACTTTAACTACTTTAAGACTTCACACTTCTATTCACTTATCATTTCTATCTTGAAGGGTCATAACTTCCGTTTTGGATTCTTGCTGCTAAAATTGTCAAATCCTTGGAAATAAGCTTTGATTCTTCATATTCATATCGGTGGATGTTGTTTCATCCTCCATATGTGTCTTCTTGCTCAACTCCCAAATTCACCATTAGAAACTCCTATGAGATTCTAATAACTAAAGACGTGTGGGATAAGCTATATTGCTTTTTTCTTACTTTGACTTGCTTCTCCACCTTGGTAGCATACTTTAACTACTTTAAGACTTCAACACTTCTATTCCTATCATTTCTATCTTGAAGGGTCATAACTTCCGTTTTTAGGATTCTTAGCTTGAAAATTGTCAAATCCTTGGAAATAGCTTTGATTCTTCATATTCATATCGGTGGATGTTGTTTCAGCCTCCATATGTCTCTGCTTGCTAGAACTCCCAAATTCACCATTAGAGACCCCCGTGAGATTCAAATAACTAACAGAACTGTGGGATAAGCTATATTGCTTGTTTCTTACTTTGACTTGCTTCTCCACCTTGGTAGCATACTTTAACTACTTTAAGACTTCAACACTTCTATTCACTATCATTTCTATCTTGAAGGGTCATAACTCCGTTTTTAGGATTCTTAGCTTGAAAATTGTCAAATCCTTGGAAATGAAAGCTTTGATTCTTCATATTCATATCAGTGGATGTTGTTTCATCCTCCATATGTCTCTTCTTGCTACAACTCCCAAATTCACCATTAGAAACTCCTATGAGATTCTAATAACTAACAGAACTGTGGGATAAGCTATATTGCTTGTTTCTTACTTTGACTTGCTTCTCCACCTTGGTAGCATACTTTAACTACTTTAAGACTTCAACACTTCTATTCACTATCATTTCTATCTTGAAGGGTCATAACTCCGTTTTTAGGATTCTTAGCTTGAAAAATGTCAAATCCTTGGAAATAAGCTTTGATTCTTCTCATTCATATCGGTGGATGTTGTTTCATCCTCCTATGTGTCTCCTTGCTAACCCTCCGAAATTCACCATCAGAATCTCCTATGAGATTCAAATAACTAACAGAACTGTGGGATAAGCTATATTGCTTTTTTCTTACTTTGACTTGCTTCTCTCACCTTGGTAGCATACTTTAACTACTTTAAGACTTCAACACTTCTATTCACTTATCATTTCTATCTTGAAGGGTCATAACTTCCGTTTTTGGATTCTTAGCTTGAAAATTGTCAAATCCTTGGAAATAGAGCTTTGATTCTTAATATTCATATCAGTGGATGTTGTTTAAGCCTCCATATGTGTCTTCTTGCTACAATTCCCAAATTCACCATTAGAAACTCCTATGAGATTCTAATAACTAACAGAACTGTGGGATAAGCTATATTGCTTGTTTCTTACTTTGACTTGCTTCTCCACCTTGGTAGCATACTTTAACTACTTTAAAGACTTCAACACTTCTATTCACTTATCATTTCTATCTTGAAGGGTCATAACTCCGTTTTAGGATTCTTAGCTTGAAAATTGTCAAATCCTTGGAAATAAGCTTTGATTCTCCATATTCATGTCGGTGGATGTTGTTTCATCCTCCATATGTCTCTTCTTGCTACAACTCCCAAATTCACCATTAGAAACTCCTATGAGATTCTAATAACTAAGAGAACTGTGGGATAAGCTATATTGCTTGTTTCTTACTTTGACTTGCTTCTCCACCTTGGTAGCATACTTTAACTTCTTTAAGACTTCAACACTTCTCATTATCATTTCTATCTTGAAGGGTCATAACTTCCGTTTTAGGATTCTTAGCTTGAAAATTGTCAAATCCTTGGAAAGCTTTGATTCTTCAT